>MU251540.1:0-70741 GCA_019669835.1 Amylocarpus encephaloides
CTAACCCTAACCCTAACCCTAACCCTAACCCTAACCCTAACCCTAACCCTAACCCTAACCCTAACCCTAACCCTAACCCTAACCCTAACCCTAACTCTAACTCTAACTCTTATATTAGTATATCCTCTTACACTCTAATCGAATTATTCCCTTACTCTATTTTCGGCTTGTCTCTTAATCTTTCTACCGCAGGAACTTAAATCGGCTTAACCCTCTAATATATACTCACCTACCGCGGGAACTTAAATCGGCTTAACCCTCTAATATATACTTACCTACCGCGGGAACTTAAATCGGCTTAACCCCCTAACTTACACTCTTCTACCGCGAGAACTTAAATCGGCTTAACCCCCTAACTTATACTCTTCTACCGCGAGAACTTAAACCGGCTTGTTCTCTAACTCTTATATCGGTATATTCTCTTATACTCTAATCGGATTATTCTCTTACTCTATTATCGACTTGTCTCTTAATCTTAATCTTCCTACCGTAGGAACTTAAATCGGCTTAACCCTCTAATATATACTTACCTACCGTGGGAACTTAAATCGGCTTAACCCTCTAATATATACTCACCTACCGCGGGAACTTAAATCGACTTAACCCTCTAACTTACACTCTTCTACTACGAGAACTTAAATCGGCTTAACCCTCTAACTTATACTCTTCTACCGCGGGAACTTAAACCGGCTTGTTCCCTAACTCTTATATTAGTATATCCTCTTACACTCTAATTAGATTATTCTCTTACTCTATTATCGGCTTGTCTCTTAATCTTAATCTTCCTACCGCGGGAACTTAAACCGGCTTGTTCTCTAACTCTTATATCGTATTAACTCTTATATTCTATTCTATATACCTACTCTATTTTCTTCTCTTCTAACCTTCGAACCTAACCGTTAACTAGTAAAACACCTGTAATAAAACAATTACTTCTACTAATCTCTACATCACTTTCCGCCTAAACTATATTAATATCCCCTTCTTTACCTTAGCTTTCTTACTCGTGTTCAACTTCTTATTAACTCCCTAAATGCCCTCTGCTCGTATGTGTAACTAAACCTCTTAATCTACTACCTCTAATAGCCCTATAACTATAATAGCTACTACTACCGGCTATACGATCTTATTATACTAGTAAACCCCCCTCTCTATCTACTTAAACTTTCGGTTCCTCTTACGAATCTCCTCTCACCTAGTGTAAATCTACTACATAACCCTATAATTATAATAACTTATATACCTTTTAAAATAAATCGTCTATAATACCTTAACTTTGTTAGTAACTAATACTTACTCTAGATCGACGTAATCTTCTAACGTATACTATATGTTAACCTCGAACCCTTAGTATCTACGGACGTAATATAACAGGCACTTTCTAACCTATTAATCTAATCGGTTTTCTAAATCTCACACATTATAGCCTTCTTACTAATTCTGTGCCTAGACGTGTAACTACTACTACTACCGCTAGCTCTACTAGAACTAGAACTTAACCCGTTCTCCTACCCTAATCGGATCTACTATAAACCCTTAATTAAAACTAATAACGCTACTCTATGAACGCGGCGGGGGTGAACTAGGAAATAGCCTATAGCTACTCTTAAAACCTTCGCTAGGGAATTCGAAAAATAGAATACTACTTAATAGGATATTAATAGTACTATCTATCGTTCGCTCTTCCTTCTTATTAGCTTCTTAGATATACGCTTACCGCTTAGCTTCTAACTCTTCTATTATAGTATTACTTACCTAGTATATATTATAACGCTTCTCTTTATTCTTATACCGAACCCGATCTACCCTACTATCTATCTCTTAGTCTAAATAAATCCGCTAACACTTAGTACTACTCGCGAATCGCTCTACCTTCTACCTCTTAATCCGCTCCTTCTCCTTAGTCGTTATAGTAATATAAAACTTACCTAACTATCGCTATACTTACTTATATAACTTCTGTAATACCTCTTACCTTCTAACTAGTATTAAAATAATCGCTTTACTCCTCTTCCTATCCCGCCCGGCTCGCCTACTCTCTTAATCATAATTTCGTATCTAGTAAATAGGTCTAATATAAACTATAACACGAACATCTAGCTAGTTAATACCTAATCTAAATATATTAGTAGTAACTATAACCCGTTCGTTTATACTCTCTTACGTCTTTCGGATCTTATCTTTAACTGTTATATTACCTACATCTTAGTAATATACGTAATAATCTAATATACTACTTACTTCCTAGGTAGTAATAATACTACTACTATATATAATAATCTTCGCTAGTGTGAGGTATTCTTCTAACTTCTCCTTTACTAACTTATAAACGGCTGTAATATCTCTTCTTCTAAACTTATCCTTCTCGTACTTAACTACGGAATACGTAATATTAGAACAGCTAGTAGGCGCTTAGAACATATAAACATCTTCGGTTCGGATCTTTATAATATTTATAAATTCGAGCTTTGTATATAGTAGTAACGTCGCTATTAAATAAACTATCTATACCCCCCTTTCTACTAACTTATCTAATCGTCGTATCTTAGAACAGAACTCGGTCGTACTATCTAATAGCGTATAACACTTATTAAATATAATCCGGTTCAACTAGTGTAACCCTTATAACCGGTCTAAAAACGTTCTAAACGTCTTACTAACCGCTAACTCAGAAGTAACGATAATAATCTAGCTAGGGGAATAGTACTATCGAGGGTCTCATTTCGTACATAAAATGCCCGCTTACTAATATCGCTCTACTATATACTCTTGTAATAAAACTAATAGGCTAATAATAATAGTAGTACCGGAATTTATACTCTTAGCTAGTAACTAAAACAATAACGTCTTCCTAACTCCCGTTTCTATTACCGCTATAATAGGGCTCTAGTACTTTATAATAGCTTATAACACAGGCTCTTACAATTCACAGAATCGGGCCTTACTCTCTAACATCTATTCTAACTCGCGGTAGATATTAACCTCCTATAATCGCTTCTACCGCGCTAACTACACGTCTTTCATCTCTTTCTTATACACCTACCGCTTTCGCTTAGCTCTCCTACTTATCCTAACGTCTTAATATACTAACGGAAACCCTAAAAAATAATACTATACGTAGCTGACGCGACGGAACTTCTTACGGCGGCTAATAATAGAATTGTCTCCTTTTATTAACTCCCGGGTATAAATCATACCTATAATATAGGTCTCGTGACCGGCTTATAAATCTCATAGGTCATCCTCATCTATATTATCTTTATCTCATCTATTACCCTCTTCTAACTTCGTCTTCTCTTCCTTAAATCGGCCTTCTTAATAATACCGCTAGGATATAATAATAGTAATCTAGCGGTAACTACTAATATTTAACCTATTCACGCCTATCTATCTCTTAGCTACTTCTTTTAAAATCTTCTGCGCTCGTTTAGACGTTTATGTACGGGCCTGACGCTAGGATAATAACCTTGTCTATTATCTATTCTTACTCTCATCTTCTTCTTCCGAGTCTCCCTCCCTCTCTTCTAGAACATCGTCCTTCTCAGCGGGCTTAAGCTACTTCCGCTTCAGTCCTATCTACTACCGATACTCTTTCTTCTAACTATTACCCTATAAAAATAAACTAGAACTCGGCTTTTCTATTATCTAGAACTATAACTTCTCTTAAAATAGTAAAACTAACTATAAATAATATACTAATAACTACCTAACCTCCCTAGGTAAATACTAGTAGATAATCTTAATGTTCCCGCTACTTCGATACCTCTTATAATATTAGACTATAAATGCTACTAACCCTTCTTCGATAAAAATGTTTCGAACTCTACTATATATCGTATTCTTCTATCGTATTCCTAATAATTTAAGTACTCTAGTCGGCTACCTACTATATAAATATATTAAACCCTATAATAACTCCTAAAACCGCTCTATATAACACTAGTATACGACTACCGCTTTCTTCTTTAACTTCTCTATACTATCGATAAACTACTCTCTTAACGACTCCTTCTTATATACCCGCTCGTACAACTACTACTACTTATATACTATAAACTAATTCCGCTCGTTATCTAAAAATAACTACCCTATCTTAGTTTCTAATAGCTAGTCTACTATCGTGTCCTAATAGATCGAGGGGACCTACTTTATATCTACTTCTTAGTCTACACCTATCTTACTATTATTAACTTCCTAAACAACTTCTCTCTAGCCTCTCTAACTAACCTATAAGCTATACTATAGAACTTCGTTATACTAAACCTTATATATAGATATAAAATATTATCTCTAATCTACTAGACCTTCCCTTTAGTAGTAGTAGTATACTAAATCTTAAATCTATATAACCGACTACGGTATAACTACTATATAGACGTAAGATCCTTACTATTATAGGCTATAGTTATAAACGCGTGAACTAAACCCTGCGTTAAAATATAATAGCTTAATACTTTCTCCCTAGCTTTCTTTATACTTAAACCACGGTTCTCGTACTATGTAATAGCCTCCCGTCGACGTTTGTACGCCTTCTAGACTACTATTAACCGGGCTAACTTAATCACGGCCGAATATTTGAGCGTATAATCCTCTATATCTAACTATCTATTATCTTCTTATATTCCTAAAACGGCTAACCTACTAATTATAACGCTCTTATACTTATTATTCTATAATAGCTAGTTAAATAATACTATTTATAACTATAAAATCTTCTACTAGATCCGGCCTATTTATTCGATCTTCTCGTCTAATTCTTCTTCTTCCTCTTCTCTGTCCCTACGTTTTAAATCTCCCGCCTACTTCTCCTTTTACTATATAAATTCCTTAATACTAGTCTATACATCTTTAATATATATCTACTGTCTTTCCGTCAACTTATATACCGGCCGCTTCTCGGGCTTAATATCTTTAGTCTAGAATATATAACGTAATAACTACCTACCTACTTTCGTATATATCTTAACTATAGTAATATCTATCTAACTATTAAACGGTATCTAGCTCTTCTTATTTACCTCTTTCTTATTCACCTTAAATAATACTTCTAACCTAACTACTTTCTTAATAGTATAATACTATACATCCTAAATTAACTAATCGAATACCTTATATAATATCTATAACTCTAGCTCGTCCTCGTTAACTAGTACGACTAATCCCCTTAACACTTTCCTATCGAATCCTTCTAAATGCCTTAGCTACTTAACTCGACGTAACTATAAATTCGGTTCTCTAGATTCTTCTAGTTCGGTGATCTAATAACGTTCCTCCTCTTCTACTTACTCTATAGCCTGTTCTAACTCCTTCTTAATAGCCTCTAAATTAAAATCCCCGGATAGTATTACTTAACTAGATACTACTACTTAAACCTTAAAAAACTAGGCACCTAGTCTACGGACGAAAAAATGCTGGTAATAGACTCCCCTCCTCTATAGGAACTACACCTCTATTCCTACCTTTAGCCTACCCTTCTACTTATTCTTCTAACCGTACTCCTCCCGGTAATACTTTCGGATCTAGTCTTTATAGTAACTAATAAACCGATATAGTTTATAGTTCTTATCTTATAATTAATACTACATTTCATCTGTTCTTAGTAGCTATAACTCGGGGATAGAGGGGTTACTTACTAATAGAAACCCTAATCTATTTAACTCTACTCGGTCTATGATCAATCCTTTAATAGCCTAGATTTCTTAAATAATACGCGTTCGCTCTTCTAGTAGTATATTATACTTATCTTTATCTTTTAAATAGATATCGATATAGCTTAGTAATATACTATAATAATATTTGAAACATACTACTATACGCTAGACTAGGGAATGTATAAATAGATCTATAATATTATATAAATTAAATAAATTAAGCTTATTATTCTCTATCTATTTTATCTTCACTTACCTTTCTACGCGTTCTCTTACGCGTTCGAATTCGTAGTCTAAAACCATACGTGATTATAGAAATAAATCTAACTTAATTTCTCGCTTTTATACTATTTATACATTTGTACTTAATATTATACTTAGAATAGGTTTTTACTTACCTAGCCTATATATTTACTCTCTCTTATTAAAAATCTAACTACTAGATAATAGTAGTAATAAATTACTCTACGATAGACTCTAGGTAATTATTTTAATAGGGTTAGTATTATATATACCTAGGCTAACACATACTCGAATTTAAGTCTTATCTAAGCTTAATTAAACGTAACCCTAAGAAGTCGAAATAGTAAAGTCGAAATAGCCCTCTTAGTAAATTTACGCTAATAGGTTATATAAGAAATAAAGTTAAAATAACTCTAATTTAACTTCTAGATTATAGATAGGCTTATAAACGTACCTACGTTCTATTAATAGATAATTAATAACTAATTATATAAGTATCTTAACATTTTCGTAGTCGCTTACTTAAATAATATACTTATTTACTTTAAGAACGAAAACGAGTATATTTAATATGTGAAGAAAGTATTAGCTAAACTACGAACGACGAAACTTCTTCTTAAACTAGAGAAGTACGAATTTTACTAAGAAGAAACCTACTTCTTAGGATTTATTATAGGAAAGTATAAAATTCGTATAAATCTAGCTAAGATCGAGACTATACTTATATAGCCTAAACTAATAATAGTTACGTAAGTATAATTCTTTCTAGGATTCGCTAACTTCTATAGAAGATTTATATATAACTACTCTATAGTAGCTAAGATACTTATAGATCTAATAAAAAAGAACTAGGACTTTAAATAGATAATAAAAGCCTAGGATATATTTAAAGAACTTAAGAAACGCTTTATATAGGTACTAGTCCTAGTTATATACAATCTAGACCTAGAAATAGTTATAGAAACTAACGTATTAGACTTCGCTCTTAGGGCTTATTTAAGCTAGAGATATAATAGAAAGCTACGATCTATCGTATACTACTCCTAAACGTTCTCTCTTATAGAACTTAACTACGACGTATATAATAAAGAACTATTAGCTATAGTAGCCGCCTATAAGTAGTAGCGATACTATCTTAAAGAAGTAAAATATATAATCTAAGTATAAATAGACTATAAGAATCTTATATTCTTTACTATAATAAAAATACTAAATAGACGATAAGTTAGATAGTTAGAAGAGTTATTTACTCTAAAACTTAATATTAAGTATTAGAAAGAATTAGAAAATATAAGAGCTAACGCTCTTAGTAGACGATAAGACTACTTAGATAAGCTAATAGAAAGACCTAGAGCTATACTTAAGGTAGAAGCTAACGGGTTAGAATATAACTATAAGCTTCTCGCGACCCTTATAGTAATAGAAGATAATAAACTCGTAAAACTAATTAAACACGTATATTAAATAGACGAATACGCTACGAGGATACTATAGTCACTAATAGAAGACTTCGCCTAGAACAAAGTAGGTATTCTTCGCTTTAAAGGACTCGTTTATATCTCTAGTAAAATAAGATAACACTTCGTTAAGAAATAGTACTCGCTACTAGTATATAAATACTAAGGAATAATAAGAACCTTTAAGAGGATTACTAGAGATTACTACTTTCTAAGAATAAGAAAGTATATTAAAACGGTTATTAGAGAATATAACCTATGTATAAAAAGTAAGTTAAATAGACACGTACTATATAGTCTTCTCTAATTACTACTAATATCGTAAAAAGTATAGAAATTAATTATATTTAACTTTATCGTTAAACTACCTTTATTAAAAGAACTAATAATAAGAACGACATTTAATACTATATAGGTTATAACGAACTAGCTTACTAAATACGAGTACTTTATACTATATAAAGAAGTAAGTAATATATAGGAACTAGCGTATACGTTCCTTAAGATAGTAGTAAGCTAATATAGGCTACTAAAAGAAATTATCTTAGATAGAGACAAACTATTTACATCTAAGTTTTAGACGTCGCTTATAAATTAGATAGAGCTAAATTATAAAATATTAATAGTATTTTATCTATAGATAAACGAATAAATAGAGAGACTAAACTAATCGTTAGAATAATATTTATATAGTTACGTTAATAGAGAATAAAGTAACTAGGTAGAACTTCTTCTACTCGTCTAGTTCGTCTTAAATAGTATAAAGAATAAAACTATAGCTGTGTCGCCCTTCTTTACTAACTACGGCTTTAAGCTAGAAGTCTATCGATAGCTAAGAAAGGATAATATTAATACTTAAGAATTAATAGTTCTAGTAAATAAGTTATAAGAACTCTAATAATAACTATTAAAAGATATTAAATTCTTATACCTAAGAACTATAAAATATAGTAATACTAAGCGAAGTATAGGACCTCTACTATAGAGAGAGAATAAAGTATACCTACTACGTAAATATATTAAAACGAAACGACTAAGTACAAAGCTAGACTTTAAGAAACTTAGACCGTTCGAAATACTAGAATAAAGAGGACTAGTTAGTTTTAAACTAAAACTACCCTAGGAATCTAAACTTTACCTAGTCTTTTATATATCCTTACTAGAACCTACTAAAGGCTTAATACTACTAGTAACGAACGAAGAACTATAACCCGAAAACGACCTAGATATATACGAAGTAGAAAAGTTACTTAATACGAGGACTACTATTATAGGTTAGTAGGAATACCTAGTAAAGTAGAAAGGGTACGGGCTAGGGGAAAACTCTTAGGAACCTACGTAAAATCTAAACTATCTAGACCTAGTCTAACGGTTCCTATTAAAAACCTAGGTAGCCCTAAGGAAGAAGACCTAATAACCGCGGCCTTATAAAGACCTAGAGAAGCTATACTATTTTAAAAAGATTCTAGAAGGCTAGATAACGCCTTAGGATTAGAGATAAAACTATTAAGGTAGAAGCCTCGTTTAAGTTCGCGACGGATCGCTTTAGACTCGTAGCCTCTGCCCGCTCTTCCGCCTCCTTCGTATCTAACTCCTCTAGAGTTAAAACACCTAACTTAATTATTTTTTATTTACACTCTTCTAGCGCTTCTTCTATTTTCGACAGGCGTAGAAGTTTCGCTATCGTTTCTTTCCGCTTATCGTATAGCTTCTTACGCTAACGATCGATTAATACCTAGTTACTTATTATAGATAGTCTCTATTAAAAGTTATATTTCGCCTAGTTATAACAAATACATTTAGAACACTAAGAAGCGGTCGTGCTCGCTAAGATATAATAACACTTCGAGCGAAGATAGAAGTTATAAGGGGACATTTCTTTAGTAAGAACGGATCGTTCGATTTTTAGGGTAAGAGTAATTTATTATAAGTGTTTAGAGAGCTTATTAGAAGATATGTTTAGAAAGAAAAGAAGGATTTTATTTAAAAACGATTAGGACCTTAAGCTAAAGTACGAGACGTACTAAGCTAGAAAGAGGATAGTATTATAGCTAGTTACTAAAACAGATAACATAGCTCTAAGGCTCGGTAGTAGCTACCTAGAGCGGGCTAGGCGCTACATAGAGAAGCTATAAGTCACGTGACACTAGATTATAGAGGATTATAATAATCTAACATAAGTGGTCGTCTTAGATTACTATAATCTAAGATAATCTATTAGTACGAAGGTTCTATATAACTTAGTAGTATTTCCTATATAGATAGAAGCTTCGTACTTAACTTAAATATAGTATCTTTATATTATACTTAGTAACTTAGAAAGGTTATTAAGTCTTAATTAGTAACGGCGTCCCTACCTACTAACCTAACCTACCTTTATACTCTCGAGTAATACTAGCCTAACCGTACGTTATACTACTCTCTAGCTATTAAACTATAGATCTACTTATTTTCTTATTTATACTACTTCTCTACTAGTATACTACTCTACTCTCTTTTCTCTTTCTCTTTTATAAGATATATACTCTATATAATAGCTTCTCTTATAATTTAATCTATTCTATATAACCTACTTCTACTAAGCGTTAGAGTAGAGTTTTATAAGACTTATAGTAGTACGTCTACTAGTCTTTAACGTAAGATAATTATAAAAATCTATTTTTTAGGGGAGCTAGATTAGAAGAAGTATACTAAGGCATAGCATTCTCACCTAGGTCAAGGAGTCTAGTTAGGAGGTTGGATTTTAAATTTTATAGTAGTAGACGGAGTTTTTGGTGTTCCTCAGGGGAGGAGGTTCAGGGGACCAATCAGAGGGCAAGAAAGTCAAGGCGAGCACGGTGGCTGCTTACCTGGTCTGTGCATATACTCTCCCCCATCAAAACTTAACCACGAAACTTCTATACCTAGTAACTGTATTAAATAATAGGTTTATTAGAAAGCGCGTTACGGTACACGTATCGCTTACGTATGAAATAACACATGTACGATTTACAGCGTCTGAAACCCTCTCCTTGCCTTAACCCTAATAAATGAATCTAACCAAATGAATCTTATCGCCTCGGCAAATCCACGCTAACGGGTTGTATGGAAAATCAAATGAATCTTATATAAGATTCATTCAACAATTATGGATAGTACCTCGGTAGAGATCATTTTCATACTCGTTTGAACGTACTTACGTTTGGGTTGTTACTGTCCTTTCACAGAAACCAGATATATCAATATTATATTACACTAGAAGTGAGCTGTTATTATTGTATCGCGTGAGTAATATCATCGTAGCACCGTCGCTTGTATTTTCAACTATTGAAAGTGTGTAGGAGAAAATCAGACATTCTATACCCCATTTGACCGCGGCAACGATTCTTAAAATTCCCACACTTCATCACACAGTATCGCTTAAGGAATATGTCTGCTTATGGGGTTGCCACTGGCATATAGCGCCAGAACGGATAAGTCAACTAGTGAAATGAGGCGTACTAATAACAAATCTAGCTAAAGAAATCGGGTACGATTATTATGTCAACTCTTTACAAAGGCACTAATGGAGGTTAATTAAGCCGTTCCGCTTAGCGAGCCAATGAAAACAAAATGTCCTCATCCTTCCGCTCACTAAGCGACCGACTGATAAAAGCACTCCGCTCCGACTGGCGAAGGAGGCTATTGCGCTTATTACAGGGTAGCGGCACTTTAGCCCAATGAATGAGAGTGTCCAGGGAATGTGATCAGACAGGCGCCATTTGATTGGCTAATTGGCCGATTGGGTGGGAATGCTGATCTTATTCAGTCGAATATTATATATGTTTATCGCATCGGGACGGAATAAGTTGTGCTAACAAGTCATCCATAGCTGAGCAAGACAGCAACTGAACGAAAGTCTCTAGCAATGCCACCGTGGTACTGCGATTTCGGTGGCTGTGATCAGCCATCGGTCCAAAGGGCAGGAGACTGCATCCTTTGCGATAGACACCTCTGTCGTGTCCATCTTCGTAATCAATGGCTTAGGTGCCCTAAACCAGACACAAGAACCCATTTCCCATTGATGCCCATATGCTGATATTAAATGATAGAAGAATTGGACCCTCTACAGCTCTAAATATATTTCTACAGAGAGGAGACAGCTGGAGACATTAATCTCTAAAATCGACGTTTCGGCTCTACTTTCACGAGCCTCATCACTGCGGTCTTCGATTCCATGCACGATTGACTTATCTCCCTGTTCACTCTCTCAGATGATGGGCGGTCAGAATTGCCACACCGATATTGTCTTTGATGATGGTGTCCGGTGGCTTGCACGATTCCGGCTTCTCAAGACGTCCAGTCCTCCGGCCGAAGTCCGTGACTACATATTTGCCAGCGAGACTTCGACATTACAATATCTTCAGCAGTGGACGAGAATACCTTCCCCGAAGCTATACGACTCTGGTTGCGGCCCAGATAACCCGGTTCGCGTTGGATACATGCTTATGGAAAGATGAAGGGTTTACCATTGAACTGGGCAGAAGCCACAGCGCCCCAGAAAGCAAAAGTCATGGATCAATTGGTCGACATTTTTTTGGAAATAGAACGGCACCCATTCGACTCCTTGGGGTCCATACTTCAACCTCAGCACGGGTTGCCCTTAGACGGATTTGCGGAGAACCGGATGTTCAAAGTGGGCTCAGGGCCACTAGGACTTTTCCGCTCGCAGACTGAAGCTGATCGAGCCACTGTGAATACCTATCTGAGAATGATAGCAAGCGGAGAGGTCGCGAATGTTGCGCCTGTCGACGTATACCTTGTCCATCGCTTCCGACTGGACGTAATTCAGAAGCTTGAGGGTGAAAGTGCCGAGGAAGAACATTTCTTCCTCAAGCACCCCGACGATAAGGGCGATCATATTCTTGTCGATGATAGCTATAACATTACTGGGATAGTGGACTGGGAATGGACTCGGACTGAGAGAAAAGCATACGCATTCTCCTCACCATGCATGATGTGGCCTGTCGCAAAATTCTACGAAGGGTCAAATGAATTAAGCAATAGTGAGATTATCTTTGCTGATATGTTCAAAGGGAGGGGACGCGATGATTTGGCAGAATATCTATTGGGTGGACGAAAGGTACAGCGTTTCTATTTTAACTTTGGTGGAGATGCTCAAGACCGAGCCACTTCTTAAACATGTTTGATGGCTTGAGACGGGTATTCGAAACTAGCAATGGACAAGAGGAAGGAGATCCGGAGCGTCGCTGGGAAGATTGGAAAGATAAGGCTTTGGGGAAATACAAGGATGACCCTTTGCTACACGAGCTGATTGAAAGAGAGAGTTGCGAAGGTGTACATGTGGTAGGGGAGCCATAGGGAAGGGGTCGACTTTTTGAGCATGGGGGTGATCTATTAGTTGAAAATGTTATCTATATCACAAAGGGGTCTGTCACAAAGGAGCAGTTACAAACACCTGGCCCCCGCAAAATGAAATCAATCCGATGACTATATTCTTAGTGAGGATCAAAAGATACATGGAAACCGAATGTAACCTTGAAAGGCGGCAGCATCGGATTGGCTTTTGGCCGAGGAGGTCATTAGAAAGGTAGCCATTTCATGCAGAGTGTCAGAGCTCTACCGTAGAGGCGGGATGAAACTCGCTATCTCAGCCTTCAATTCTTTTTTTAGTATCACTTGACACGTGTCCTGCAGATTTCTGTTACGAACACGGGAAGCCAGTTGCGCGTGATATATGAAAGTAACCTATTTTGCAGGGGTTTCCAGCTCGCATTTGACCTATAGCTATTCTTCTTCTCTTACTGGACCCGTTCATTCTCACCTCTCATTTTCGAACGCATCTCCGACATCTATTTATCTTCGACCGATCCCTCTATAAATACATTCTTTAATCATACTTAATGATCATCTCCTGTGTTTTGTTTCGGCTCACACCATGTACCCGCTATTCCTGTTAGTCCAAGGGGTGAAAGGGCTTCCGTTACTACAGAACATCACGATACCACTTCCAAGTGGCACATCTAATCACGGATCTCCTGGTCTTCTTTGCACCCCCACTACTTGGCCCGATGTTATAGTTTTCTACTTGTCCAATTATGCGGCACATGCCATAACGACGAGGTCTTTACCAGGCGAGAAGCGCTCCAGTGTTGCCCTGAATGTTCTGACAGCGCTGTTCTTCCCAGCCGCTGGCGCCTTACGCGGCATTTTGGGAATTAACAGCCAGGCAATTTTTGGAGGCAATGATCTGGAGAAGGCTGCAAGAGCCGGTGCTCTTTGCATGGTCATCCGAACTCCTGAATGGAAGCCCCAGGATCGCGATAAGTTGCACAATACAATACTTCGTCTGCCCTTGCTAGATTCAAACTCTAAAACCCACATTACCGACAAAAGAATGCTGGCGGGCCAAGTTGCGGCTTCGTTGCACGAAGAGGATCATATAGGCACCAACACAACGGAACCGACTCAGAAGACTACTCGTCTTGCTATGTATGACCCGCCATGGAAACATTCTTTCGAAGATGACCTAAGCGAATCTGGATTTCGTATTCACGGTTCTTACAATATTCCAGCTGGTTACACCCTTTCTCGGGTACCCCGGCAGGCAACATTTATTGAAGCCGACACACGTCTACAAACTACTCAGACCACCAGAACTTCGTACTATAACAGCTTAGTGAAGATTATAGTCTCTCTTGGCCAACCACTTCACTCGATTTTCACTCCAGACCCGGCAACATTAGTCAAATCCGAGACAAGTCCACAAATTACTCAGACCACCAGACTTTCGTACAATTATAACCTAATCAAGATTCTGGTCTCTCTTGGCCAAGCAATTTACGCGATTTTTACGCTGTACCGTGCTCGCGGAGACCAGATATCACAATTTGGTTATGCGGCGTTTGGTCTTACTGTGGCACCTTACGCAGTTGTCTCTGTGTTAAATCTTTTTGGATCCATTTTATGCCCGGAGTTCCCTTCAATATACATGGTTGAATCAACAATCATGGAGGAAGCTCGACAAAGAGGTGACGAATACATATTTAAGGGAACAGTTGGAAAATTGGCCGAGATGATGATCCTAAATGCTACTCCACCAGACGCCGAGGAGGAATCCCGTTGGATTCTCGAACCAGTAATCGTTAGCGCTGACGCCTCTGGGGAACTTCAAGTCAGTAGTAAAACCCAAGTCGAACTTTCGCACATTCTCATTGGGAGTACTAAAACCCCAGAGACTACTATGGAAGACGGATCGAGCCCTGATGAAAATATTACAACGAATACTAGAAACCCATTTGATGAGCGAATTGAGAGCAAAAGGATAGAGAAACCTCCGAGACCTAACGAAGAAAAAACTTGTGGTCGTCTATTAGTAGATCTTTTAACAACACTTGTGATGGGCAGAAGAACACAGATTTCGAAAGCACCTGATTACCCTTCTGAGAAACTCTTATTAGTCCCGCTCGTGAATCAAATCAAGGGGGACTGGAGCAGTCGGCAAATCAGCGATTATCGAATATACAGCGCAGTCCCTGGCTCCACCGTGGAGAGTGCTTGGAAGGTGCTTACGAACGTCAAACAGGGTTTAGATCTTCTAACAAGCGTCTACTTAATCTATAGTGCTTCTTTAGTAGCTACGATGGTACCAGTTGCTATAAATGGCGCACTCTCAAGATTTCACAAAGGTCACAGCACGCATGCTCAACGTATCTGGACTATGACGTGGCTAGGTTTTGGGTCGCTAGGTTCATTTTTTCAAACGATCAACATATTTAAGGTGACAGAGAGACCTATTAGGGGATATTTAGGGCTACGTGACAAATTTTCCATTAGACTTGCTGTTATTTCCTATGCAGCGCCAGCCATTGGCGGGTTTGTGGTTGTTGGGCAGATGGTAAAATCGTATGGTACTTGCGTCGCTATTTCCTGATAGCCGTAGCATATTTCTCTTTTACTTTAAAGATGATGGGCCATGTCATTGTTCAAGCCGCTTCTTTTCTCCCTTTTTAATTTTCGTACTAGTTTCAGGTTTTTGGATCACTACAATAGAATTTTCAAACGCTAAAAGTCCGATTCTACAAATAATCCAAATGTTTCCCTCCTTCCACAACCTCCCCGTTTGATTCTGCACACACACCCCGAACCAGGCTTTAAGCTCTGCCTCTAGAAGCTCCACCTGTTCGTCAAACGTCTTCCTTGGCAAACGGTTCTTGAGGTTAAATCGATTCTCACGTTCCCATATCACCCTTCTTCCACACTCTTCCTGTTCTTAATAAAACTAACCATGTCATGTATTCTAGGTCGAAAATTATCTTTGGTCTTTCTTCAGTTTATGCATCAATGTACAGTACCTTATCCTGTTCATTCGAATAGACTCCCTTGTCCTATGCCACATATCTATCATAATCCTCTAAAGCTAACTCTTGTATCAGTTTACATTGACTTCGTCATCGATCTACCGTGTTCGCTCAGCCTTCTTAAACGCCGGCGTTACTACTGTTATATATCTGGGATCAAATAATTGGCAATGATACTAATACCGTTAGAGTGGCTCGAGGAGACAAATATAAAACGAGGACATCACAGCTGTCTGTAAACGCATGGTCTTATTTATCTATTCCTAAGGTATTCTGTCCCATTCTTCTAGTGTCATTTTTTCTATCGCGGCCTCTGTTATTAGCTGACCCCAACGCCTGTGTAATGCCTACTTAACCCTCCTCTAGTACTTCTTGATAGGGTTTATAATAGGGCTTATAGAAGGGTGTACTATTAATATATTATCTTATAAGCTATCCTAAATTTTACATAGTAGTTATAATCAAATTTGTAACCGTGAGCTATATTCCTATCCCTTTAATCTATATTAGAGGACTCTAGTAGCTGCTTCTAATTACTCCTTATGCGTATATAGGCGTACTGTGGCTTCGGTAGAGTTAGTATTAAATATAGGTTAGATAGGTTCTCTTCCCTCTCTTTCGCGTTACTCTCTACTTAACTAACTAGAGGACCTTTAGCTATTCCGTTGTCTAAAATATATGTGTAATAGCCTAGATGAATCGTACTATAACTTAAAGAGCGAAGATGCAGAGTTTCTAGTAGGCGATATAACGGAAATACCCTCTCTATTTAAGCCTCTATTCTAAGGTCTTAGCTAAGTATTATAAATCTAACTCTGCTTAAAGGTACGTATAGTCTAATATCATTTATCCTAGCTCTCTAATAGGTATTCGATAATGTCGTCGACTTGTGAGTTGATAAGAATAGAGGGTCTTCCGGTTCGTTTAATTCGTTTACGCTCTAGTACGTCATACTTAAGTATCTTAATAAAGGTCGGCTTTCTAAGCTTATATTAGGCTATTAGGGCCTTAATTAGCACCTTAGTAATGTCATAGAGCTGGCGAATTGCCTCTTTGTATTTCGTAGGGGTCTCTTTCCCTGGCTGCTAGTCAAAAACGAGGGCGGGTGTCGCTGAAGGCATAGTGGTGTTAAATTTAAAGTCAGGGTACGGAATCATAAAAACACAGACTAAAGTCGGCAGGCTCATTAAGCACACTTGATCTTTTACGGGACGGCGTTTGTTCTTAGTATAGGGGGGATAATAGGCATTACTAGGGTTATTCTGTAATATACACATTTAGCGGGTGTAATAGTGTACATATTTAGATAGGTTTTCTTGGCACAGCTAGTGGGAAAGGCGATAATATAGGGCATATACGGGCTTTTGTAAAATAAATCTCAACTTAGGCTTTTTCATGTATTATGTTATGTGTGTCTACTTTTAGTCGGACTCGATATAATTACGATAGGTATCCCACCTTGAAAGGATTGACGCTTGGCCTAGCCACTGGCATACATACGTAGAAGTGTGTATTTTCTAGAGGAGGGAGTGTTAGAATGAGTTCGCGAGGGTTTCGGCAACCCCAAGGGATGGCTCTCAAGGATGTTGCTGAGTAGGTAAGTAACCATCCATTCCTGCAAACCACCGGGCCCCTATCAAGTATTTCTATTGAGACATTAACCACGTCACGTCAGATAAGAAGCCCAGTGATTCCCTGTCGATCAACGCCGTAAAAGCTGTGCCTCCTGATATGAGTATTTCGACCGGCTAATTAGAACTGCCTATCCCAACTAGGAAGGTGATTACAATAAAACAGGGGAAATGCTGCAGCATAAATACATAAAGGCATCCAGCTTTCAGCTTCCAAGCAATTCCTCTCTTTGATACGCCAAAATGAGGTTCCTTAAGAGCCTCCTCGTCGCCAACACCGCACTAGCGAATTCAATCATCCTTAAGCCCCCGGGACCGGAGGTTGAGTTGGGAACTTCAACGGCAGAACTAATAGATTATTCTCGCACCAATACATGGGGTAACGACACTTCCCCCCGCTCAATAATCATCTCCGTCTTCTATCCCCTGGGCTCAAAGCCATGCCACGGTTCTTACCAAACCCCCTACGTGCCATCCGTCGTCTCCGACTTTGAGCGTAGCTACTTCAAACCCTATGGCGCATTAGCAAATATCTCCTACTCCAGCTTCAAGTCCCAATTCCACAAAAAATGCTCAAAAGGGGGAGCAGACTACCCCGTCCTCATCTTCTCCCCAGGCTACTACCGAACCCGTCTCCTCTACTCCATCCTCGCGCAATCCGTCGCAAAATCCGGCTACATAGTCCTAACCATCGACCACCCCTATGACGCCGACGTAGTCGTCTTGCCCTCCGGAAAGGTAATCTACGGCGTCAATGACGCGAACTTTACCTCCATCGAGCAATACCAACCTGCGATCGACGTCCGTGTGGCTGATTTCGCATTCCTGCTCTCCACCCTGTCCAGGCCCAGAAGCGTGAAACGCCTTTTCCCAAGCCTACCTTACCATCTTGATATGGAAAAGGTAGGAATGTTCGGCCACTCCGCAGGAGGGGCTTCGCTCGCCAATTTCATGGTTTCCGAACCGCGGATCGTGGGTGGTTTGAACATGGACGGTTCGCACTTCCCACCCGTGACAGAGGTAGGACTCGATCAGCCATTTCTGTTCTTCGGGCAGAAGAGTCACAATCATTTCACGGATTCGTCATGGAACGCGACGTGGGCGAAGTTGAGGGGGTGGCATGCGGAGTTGAGTTTGGGGAGCGCGACGCATAGCACGTTTGGAGATTTGGCGTTGCTGGCGAAGGTTTTGGGGTTGAGGCATGAGGCGGGGGAGCAGATTAGTAGGGTGATTGGGACGATTGATGGGGGGACGGCGATGGTTGATGAGAGGACGGTGGTGGTGGATTTCTTTGATTTTGTAATGAAGGGGAAGAAGAGTAAATTGCTCCGAGGGGATAACGAGGGGTTCCCTGATATCAGTTATGTCACAGACATCTGTCAACCAGAAGATGGTTGTACGTGATGAAACGAAGGCAATAGCTAGACACAGTACTTGCCAATGATATTTCCAACGTGGTTTCCGTGAAAGATTGCATTTCAAGCAGAGTCTTGCATTCATCCTCTCGAGATATCATACAGAAGCCAGACGAAAGTCACTAACTAGTTTCTGTCAACTCTTATGCCAAAGCATTTCAGGTCTCCAGGCATTCTCAAATCACAGCCAATGGCTCAGTAGCCCTCCTGAGATCATTCGCAAAACCCCAC
Source organism: Amylocarpus encephaloides (assembly GCA_019669835.1). Taxonomy (NCBI): domain Eukaryota; kingdom Fungi; phylum Ascomycota; class Leotiomycetes; order Helotiales; genus Amylocarpus; species Amylocarpus encephaloides. The sequence continues at coordinate 18,968 of MU251540.1, forward strand.
ATCACTTGCCAAATACACAGAGGTATACAACCACATATTCACCACTTTGGCTGGTGGACCTCCCAATATTTCTCATCCATTTTCTGTTTCTCCGCGGCTAGGGCCTTTTGTCCCTCGGTGATCCTAGCAGTGATGGTCTTCGGGTCAGCATTGCCCTTCTCGACTGGGTTGACAACATAGCGAACTGAAGTGTCGTAGTGTCGTCCAGCTGGTGCTGCGTAACCGGCAGTGAACTCATCAACACATCTAGTGTATTGGTCCGAATCTCGAAGAATGCAAAGTCCCTGCGACTCAGCGTGTTGGGCCAATGCCGTGGCACTGCCAAACCAATCGAGACATTTTCTGCACTGGAGTCTCTCTTGTACACCCATATGCACAACGGACTTGAGATGAGTCAAAAACGACATCTTCTTCTCGAAACTTTTCCTAGATAACGTATTGGAACTCTGTATAGAATGGAGATGGGGTCTCTCGGTCTAGGCACTTACTTGCAGCCTTTGTGTGGACATTTGTATTTTCCAAGTCCCTCAAGCCAATACGCCTCGGCACGGAACGATGATTCTGAAGGATCAAAGGAGAAGTTTGCGATGGCATCTGGCTTATTGACCTTAACCCTCGAAGCCCATGAGTCTTTCGCAGATCCAGATCCCCATGGGTTATCGTCAAACCCAGCACCCCATGAATTATCAGTAGACTCATCGAACAAAGCGTTCTTGAGACGCTGCGTGGCGACACCATTAACCTCAAGAGCCGATTTCCCAGGTCCCCAGGAAATGTCTGCAGGCTTGATAGGCTCTTCCAAAGAAATCTCCAGACGTTCAGTGAAAGCTGTATTGACCTCGAAAGCGCTCTTTCCAGGTCCCCATGTGGCCACCTTTACCCAAGAATATTGCGGGGTAGACCACAGGGTTTCGGAGCTCTTCTCGGGACCTTTGGGAGGTTGTGCTAGTGCCTTCGATGTAGTGTTCGATACATAGGGAGATCGAGACACTGGCATGAAATAATCATATCTGCCTTTTTGATCAACCTTTCCTGCATTGGCAATCGCGATCAGCATGGAAGTTCTGACATCCTTGATGGACATGTATGATGGTGCACCTCGCAAGTATGCTATTTCATCAAATTTCTCGAGGAGCTTCTCCTGATTCAATGCCATGAAGTCTCTCTCATTGAAGCTGAGATCTTCGGGAACCTGTTGCTGCGGATCTTCCAGGTTCTCGTGGGGTCTTACTTGGTTGGCGGCTCCTACCGAAAGAGAGAACCAATCTATCGAAGCAGGATTGGATACTGCCGCAGCATTGTCGTACGTGTGGTGAGCAAGAGGTGAATGTCTTGGGGGTGCTGAATATTTAGCCAGGTCTGCAAAAGGTTTAATCAGGAATGCTTACAATCAAAGGAAATAATGGCATCGCCATCAAACTCAGGTTGCTCGTCGACAGGAGGTTTTGTCATGTGGTACGCGGGAGTTATGACCTTTCCGTCTACCGGCTTGCACCCGATTCTGGACTTCTCGAGTCTATTTCCCTCGGGTTCAATGATGGTACTAAGATTCGTAGGGCCCATGGAACGCACAATCTGATCTGTAGCAAGGTCTGCAATGTCCCCAGATGTAGCCGTTTGGGCCATAGGCCCCGTGTAACGCCAAATCGGCTGATCGGTGTCGGTCATGAAGTCGCCAGACGTGGCACCATACTCGGATTTATTTCGCACGTTCAAATTGTTCTCGTAGAACCTGTTTCTTTCTCGAACACGATCGAGAAACTTGCTATCGGTGGAATCGCCACACAAGCGTTGCTCAAGATGGTGGATCAAACTACCGAGGCGCGAGAAGTGCATCTGGCAGGCGGGACAATTAAGATTCTGCTTCTGGGAATGAAGCTGCGATGATGATCAGTACAGCAACTTCCAGACCAAAAACGATGACATAGAACCAGGAGGGGTATTAAATTAAAGTTGGATGCAAACCTGGAGGCGATGCGTCAAGCACGCCGCTGCAGTGTTGAAGTCTCGTGAGCAAACGACACATGTTTTGCCTCGATGGTTCGGGTGAGTAACCTTATGTGCATGATAAAGATCCCAATTGGCAAAGGTTAGACCGCATGGAGCGCAGGTCGATGGTTCCTCATCTGGTGTGATATCGCCGGCACGCGCCTGCGGGAACATCTTGTGCCACGGGTTGTCCATTCTTACGAAGGACTACGTTGGTGATGTTGAGAATCAGTAGATAAGTGTGTTGACAAAGATGATGCAAATGATGCAAATGATGCGAATGACTGCGAATGGATGGACAGTGTTTCGATGAAATTAGATGATATGGAGGGGATGGTGAAGCTGGGGATGGTGGAGCTGGGGGAAGAAAAGGTTGGATGAAAGAGGAAGAGAACAGGGCTCGGCTATAAGCGTGGTTACCACAAAACAAGAAGGTACGCCCAGGCTGACGAGGCGGAGATCTATTGAAGGTGGATTTGAATAGAAGCGCGGCAAGGCTGTCTAGTAGATTGCCGGACAAGGCTACCACGCTTAAACCGGCGCTTATGCCAGTGAAGGCTAGTGAAGGCTAGTAACAATGATTGACAGCGGTAAGAGAGTCGTTAAAACTGGAGATCTAGCCACTCGTCCAAAGACTGCTCAGTGTCTTATTATTTAGGCCAAGGGAATATGAATCGTTCTCCTAGACAATTAAGTCATAGGAAATCTAGTGGACTGGGTTATAATATCTAGGGGAATTAAGAAGTAGGACTGTACACGTACAGTTTTGAGCTAAGCGCTTCCTCCCTGATTTGAAGATGGTCCACGAGGTTCATGCTTCTTCAGCAAGGCAATGTGCATTGCTGCCGAAGACGAGCCTAGGATTTCCATTATCTTCTCGATGGATATCGACATCTCCTTCCCAAACGCGAAAGACCAGTTGGTTCCAAGCGGAGGAGTTACATCATGCCACAAAATCAGTCGTCGAAGAGCCACCTGCTGTGCACACTAGTACAGGACGAAGCTCTTTTATTGCAAGGACGAGAATCCAGACCAAGAAAGAAAGGAATCGGGTTCAGTAAAGGGGCGAGACTTTCGAAATCGTGGATGGAATAGCCATCACAGACTTCGGATCGCCACTGATCGTGTTGGGAATTACGATCTGAGCTGAATGGTACTGACAGGCAGCCAAAATCAACGACATTCAAGACAGATGAGATGGTATTGAGCTGCTCAAGGATGATGAGTTTCATGGCAAAGGCTACAGAACTTGAGTATACTAAGCATCTCGATCGAGGCAACTGCTGGCTCTTTGAAGCAAGGCTTTGCACCGCCATGAAGATGAAGACTCCTCTACGTCCGAGGAGACCAACGTAACGGAGCATCTACTCATCTCCTTGATTAGCTAATAGACGAGGTAGAGCACTCTAGGATCTGAGACTGTACTCCATTTGGCATTGTAGATTGCTCAAGCTGCAAACCTACCTTCGTATTCCTAGCTACATCATCCCATTTACGGGACAAGGGATGTCGCATAACGGGGGAGATTGATTGATAGTGCAGTTGAATAGCTAAGCGTTATTCAATGGGAATGTTTTCCATCGGTAAAGCGCATAAAAGTGACGTTGAAGCGCGAAGGGATTCGCTTCGCTTTGATTAGCCTGTTACACTTCTTATGCTTTGTCAGCAAAATCAGGCTGCACGTGAGGCCTCGATACCAGTTAGTCGGCATATTAGTCAACATTGCTGAGGTTAGCCGCGTTCCCCTTGCGCCTCAAACTCAGCCCCTAACTCGTTACTCAATACTCAGTACGGAGGTACTCCATCATCATCTCGAACAAGCACAACACCTCCCCCTCCCGCCCTTTCCCTCCTATGAGCATGGCGAGCTAAAATTCCACTCTTCCACCATGTCGATGCTCGCGTCCCCACGCTCCCGTTCCCCTGCATCAACCAGAATGTCTCGTCGCTGGGCGAGGAAAGTCGAGCGCTATTGCTGTCTGGGAGCGACGTATTTCCCGCTGGTGTTTGTGTATAGTATCACGAGTTGGGCGGTCTGGGTTGAAGCTACGATTGGGTTCTTGCCCGTGCAGAGCGCGTGGATAGGTGTGTTGTCTTCTCCCGGCTCTCTGCGCTTCATGTTTCGAATGTACATCTGACAGATATGCAGGCAAGGGAACGTCATTCCTTGGTATTGCAATCTATTTTCTGCTGAATTGGTCATATACTTTTGGGGTTTTCACGAGTCCGGGGACGACGAATGCGGTGAATAATGGATACAGTGCGTTGCCTACACATGCGACTCCGAACATGACGAACTTCACGGTCAAGTCGAATGGGAAGAAGAGATGGTGCAACAAGTGCAACGCCCCGAAACCGGATCGCTGCCATCACTGCTCGACATGCAAGACTTGTGTGTTGAAGATGGACCACCATTGCCCCTGGCTGGCAACCTGCGTCGGATTGCGAAACTATAAAGCCTTCCTCCTCTTCCTCATATACACGACTCTGTTCTGCTTCTTGTGCTTTGCTGTCTCGGCGACTTGGGTCTGGACGGAAATATTGAATGAGGGAGAATACGCGGAGTCGCTCATGCCAGTCAATTATGTTATGCTGGCTGTGATTTCGGGAATAATTGGCATTGTGCTCGCTGGATTTACTGGATGGCATATTCTATTAGCATCAAGAGGACAAACCACGATTGAGTGCTTGGAGAAGACGAGATATCTGTCTCCTTTGCGAAATGCGGCACGGCAGCAACATATTTCGAGCGAAATGAGTGGCGATTCTGGGTATAGGGAAGAGTCTTTGACGGGACCAGGTGTGGCGCTTCCGCTGGCGCTTCCGCAAGGAAATGGTCCATCGGATGGGGCCACGACTCCAAGAGAACCCACTCGACAACAGTATGACTCGTATGAAAGACGACGAGCCCGTGAACGATATGAAGAATACCTCGATGAACAAGATGCTGAGAAGCTTCCTAGTGCTTTTAATCTCGGATGGAAACGGAATTTGCTCCATCTGTTTGGACCTACCAAAACGTTATGGTTCGTGCCGATCATGACTACCACTGGAGATGGCTGGGCTTGGGACCCAAGTCCAAAATGGCTAGAAGCCAGAGACAGAACTGCCCGTGAAAGGAAAGAGCAAAGATCTCGCGAGCATGCTGCTGGATGGGGAGACCCGGTGAACATATCCCCAATTCCAAAGAAGCAAGTCGGTGCTGCAAGACACTATGTCTCTTCCTATCCTACAAAGACACAGTCGAAGGCAGACCGGATCCTAGGAAGGGCACCAGAAGAATTCACGGATGCCGACGAACGTACAGACAATATGTCCATGCGGAATTTATCTCCTCGAGGGCTATTGAGTGGTCAGTATGGGGATATAAGTGAGGATGAAGATGAGCCTGTACAACGAACCATAGACCGAGTTTCGGCGTCTCAGTGGCCTCAGAAGGTTGGTGTGGTCACCAATACACTGCTTGGCAATACACTGGCACGTCACAAGGATGATGCAAAGGGATGGGAAGAGCGAGATGAGGGCGTGGATTGAGATGACAGTGGTAATAATTTTACGAGCTGGCGTTGGCTCGGGGTGGTTTTGTATCATTTTGTACCATACCCAGCATGAAGCGATGTGCTCTGACCATGGCCCCCTTTTGAGACATGTTATTGCTCCAGACAACGGGGATATTTGCCTTTCATAGAGATCAAAATCTAAATGGCATCAGCTCAATACAGCCACGAGCCTCCAGCCTGGGAGTTTCAGATCCCGTGATAAAGCCATCACGTGCTGCTTATCGGCGGAATGGGGTCGCGACGTAATGCGGAGCCGTGAATCCTCTTCCGACTTGAATCTGTTCTTTCACCCTCCAACTACAACCTTGCAAAGCACGATACTATTTGCACCAAGAATCGTTATTTCAGTTTCTACGCATTGTTGTCAATATATTATAATTGGTTGAAGCCATCATGGCGAGTCCAAGATTCAACTCTAAGTCCCCCACCATCAAGCGCATTCGTAAGCCCTCCACTGTTCTTCCCCGAGTCGACACAACTTTGTCAGCGACGATATAGAAGGGTTGAAGATCGCATACTGACTCCATCTTTCCTATCTACAGTAAAAGAAGCTGCGGAGATCAATCAATCTCCCTCCGCCGACTATCATGCCTCCCCCGCCACAGACTCTGACCTTTTCCAATGGCACTTCACCCTTCGAGGGCCTCCCTCTTCCGCATTTTCCAATGGCATATACCATGGCCGTATAGTATTACCGCCTACATATCCTCTTCGCCCACCATCGTTCCGCTTTCTGACTCCTTCCGGCCGATTCGAAGCAAATAGAGAGATTTGTCTCAGCATCAGCGGTCATCATGAAGAGTCGTGGCAACCAGCCTGGGGCATAAGAACTGCTCTAGTAGCGTTACGAAGTTTCATGGAGACAGATGCCAAGGGCCAGCTGGGAGGACTGGAGTGCAGTGCCAAAGAACGAGAAAGGATCGCAGGAGGCAGTGGAGGATGGAAGTGCGGTATCTGTGGAAAGAGCAATAGAGAGATCCTAGCCGAGTGCGAGGAAGCTGTGAGAGAGAAGGAGAAGGAAGGAGAGCAAGTCGCCGAAGTCGAGATACCCAGCGAGCTGAAAATGGGCTACAAAGACGAAATAGAGAACGCAAAGGGGAAAGAGAAGGCAACGAATGAGACAACGACAGAAGCTGTGCTGGCCGAGGGCTTTGTCCAGACCACCATGGATGGTGCGAGTGATGCCCCTCTTGTTCCGCTTCCACAAACTTCATCCGGGTATCTAGCTGCGAGACCAGCACAGACTGTTCCTCAGCCAACAGGCAGAGTTGCTATCGGCTCTCAGACTATCCACCAACCTCCCCAGCCTCGAGATCAAGCAACGACCCATAGCACCACGCCCACACAAGCGCAGCTTCCGACACGGAGATCGAATGACGGGGTGCCTATGTGGATCGATCGGGCCATTGCAGGGGTCGTTATCCTTCTGGTTGCTATGGTCATGAAGATATTGCTTGGGATGTGAAGTGTTGGCATTATCAGCATAGCGTTTTTTGACCCAAAAGGGACCTCTGCCAAAAGTATGGCATTTGGATTCTGGAATTCGTCCCGGCGTAAAGGAAGAATGTTACGAGGGGCGTTTTTGTTTCCCAGATATCTAAGGAATTCGTAATAGTCGAGGTAGTTCCTTCAATGTATGAGGAAATTTTCCGTGGCGACAAAATTAAGGAATTATGCGAGGGTTCCTTGCATATATCAAGGATTCTTATATCGAGTTTTCACTGTAGCCTGATACCATTGGTAATGGCAGCTTTTGTTTTTCTACTGCCTTTCTTTGCCAGCTCTCGTTCTTCGTTTGAACATAGCCGATATCTTGGTTTTGGTCCTCAGCGTATCTAATTGGAAAGGATGATTGTCACCATTAGGTCCAAGCACTCCCCGTCTATCGTTGTCGTTTCTAGAAGCCTAGCCGAGCATTCTATCGAGTGTTGGTAGCGCTTACACAGCTGTCATGACACTTATTTGCTCGCTGGATGTTTTGATATCACATCTTGAGTTGTCAATTCTGGTCCTTGGGTGACATTCGTGTTTGTCATTCATGCTTCGAAACGAACCAATTACTTTTGCTCCTTGCTCTTTTTTTTGCGAGACGAATCACCAATCACACTATCCCAGCCTCTTTTTCTTCAATAAGCCCCCCCCAAGACTCGCCTATCAATGGATACATGTCCCAATTTAGACTCTGACAGCCGCCACTCCCGTCAGTGGTTCCAGCTCGGCGGTCAGATCTAGGCACGAGGTGGCATCCCACTCCTGGAATTGTCGACCCCGCACGCATCTCATTGCTAAAGATATCAGCTTTGCATGCCACATTTTGTGCGGTGTGCAAGAGAGCAGGTGTCTTGCAGATTTGGGGCCAATATCTTCCAGAAAGGAACAGGGGGTCGGGGGGTGGATAGAGACGTTTTCATGTCCGGCTGTACGAAGTATGGGTTGGATGTGACCTCAGATGCGAGAAGTGACTGGGACACCTGGTTTAAGGGATTATTCCAGGGCTTGGACCCGAGGAGTGGACGACAAGCGAGAATTGTGAGATAGGACATAGGACGACGACGACGACGGGTGATGGGTGTTGGAGTAGGTGCTTTTACGAGGGTTGGGCATGGGATTGGTACAGGCTTACCATGCAGTTGGCTCGATAGTCTCTGGATGTGTAGACCTGGATGGATATACATTGCAGCAAGGGACGACTTACCACCCTGCCGGGTCTGATGGCACGATGTCGAGGTACTTAAAGGTTATCGAGCCTCGTCTCATCAGTCGGCATCCCCATCCTCCTTGTTCATCGACAACATTCATATTGCCTCGATCAAGATGAGGTTCCTCCTCCCCCTCCTAGCTCTCCCGGCTGCTCTCCCAAGCCCAGTTACTCCTCGAGAAGTCACCAACCCAGCAATCCGTAAAGTCTACACCTTTGGCATCAATCGCTTCACGGAAAATATGGCCGTTCGATGCAACTCCAGACTTCTCCTCACATCCATGAGCGTTCCCACCCTCTTCCAAGTCAACCCCCTCCTCGCCTCCCCCGACGCCTCGATCCTCTACACCTTCCCCAATGCCTCCGGCCTCATGGGCATCACTGAAACCACCACCGACGACGTCTTCGCCCTCACAACTGGGACCTGGGATCTCGCCAACACACGCGCAGAATTCGGCTCCCTCAACATCTACACCATCGACCTGCGTCCCTCCACCCCAACTGTCAAACACATCGCCAACATCCTTAACAGCACCATCTTCAACGGCATAACCTCCGTCCCTGGAAACCGCAAACTCATCCTCGCCGCCGACTCCGCCCTCGGCGCAGTCTGGAAAGTCAACCTCTCCACCGGTGCCTACGACATCGCCTTCTCCGACCCTCTCTTCGCACCAATCTCCCAGAACCAAGGTCAAAACCTCGGCATCAACGGTCTCCTAGCAAAAGGTTCCTACCTCTACTTCACCAATTCCGCGCAAGGATTATACGGCCGCGTCCCGATCTCCTCGTCCGGCGCAAAAAATGGCCCCGTGCAAATCCTCTCCAACCCCACCATGGGTATCGTCTTTGATGATTTCCCAATTGATGGCAGTGGGAATGCCTGGATTGCATCCCATCCGAGCCAAGTTGTGAAAGTTAGGAATGGAGGTGCTCAAAAGGTGTTGACGAATGCAACGGCGCTATTGAATCCGACGAGTGCGAGGTTTGGGAGGGGGAGTGCGAGGCAGTTGAGGACGCTTTATATTACTAATGGGGGGGAGTTCACGGCGGATTTTGATTTGATCAATTCAGGGGTTGTGAGTTTTGATACGGCGGGCTTTTAACGAGGGGGGTTGTGTCCGATGTTTGGATATGATTTATGAATGAAATGACAATCCTTTACTTTGCTTTCTTGGACTTGTTGTTCCCACAGTAACCTCTTGAAATGCCCCTAATTGTGCTATGGGCCACGTGACTGGATATCTTCATGAAGAGAGTCTTCTCGATCCCCTTTTTGTTTAGAACTTTAGAAGTGAATTTCCTTTTAGGAAGCAAACACACAAATCGGTCTTGATCTTATTACATTTCTATCTTGATATTATTCATAAATACAATACACTTGCCTGCTAAAGGAAGCGTTTGAGAAGGCCATCAGATCCTGGGCATCAGCTCGCTTATTTCTGCCAAAACCTCGTCTATTATCAACACCTCCCCAATACACCATTAACCATCCCCTCCGACTCGCTAATGGAGTATGTCACTCTCCCTACATGAATTTTGCTCGAGATTTTCTGTTTTTGTGACATTCCGACCCTTAAGTCCCTTCGCCTGACACGCACCACAACTCTTATCATCGGCCTTTACCAACTTTCGATTCATAGCTATATAGTACACCGCCAGTACATGGAGTCTAGCACATCCCACCACATGTGATCCTAGATAAGAAATTAAGGAGTCTTTAAATGAGCATGCGTATGTATCTAGAGTTTAAGAGCTGCGCCCTTACACGGACACCATCTACTATGTATTCCAAGCTAAGTTAGGTACTCTTGTTCTCCAAGGCGTCATAGAGCCTTGCCGTATTGTTCCTTTTCCTTTTCTTTTTTAAGATAACAGGACGGTCGAACTCTCACGATTGGAAAAATTTCAGTGTTCGTCCAAAGTTGATAGTGCCAATCAACAGCGTCTGGCCAACACCTACCAAAGCACACCTTGAGACTGCAGCCTACATTCCACCGAGCTTCCATTACGCCGTCCTAACTAGAGCCAAATGCGCTTCGCCCATCCCCTTGCTCCTCCTTCCTCTCATTGCGTCCAACGTTGTTTTCCTACCAATCAACATTCTCTTGAGCAGCGACCGCTTCCAACAGAGGGTAGACCTCTGGTCTAACCTTTGTGTGTCAAACAGTGCAGCCATTTCAGCGTTTCATGCTGTTATGCCATTGATTGGCGCTACTATCTGAGCTATTTTTACGTAGACTTCATTTCTGATTTCGGAAATAGGTAGGGGTCAGCTCCTCTACAGATCGCGCTCGTTGTCTACAATCGTGGGTAGCTGTGCCGCAACCTCTGCCTTGGTTTATCTCTTGAAATTGAAGTTTCCCGACCGCTATGGGTTTTTGATAGATATAAATAGGGATACGAATGGCGATAAACTCATTCTTGCGGGACAACTCTGTAGATGGCTCTCAATGATCGGTTGGAGGAGATGGGGCTTAAAAAAAAGTCCGACTCGGGTTTTAAGGAGCTGTAAATCAATTTATTTCGCAGAAGTGATTAGTGGTCGTGATGCTCGATTTTGATGTAGCCTTCCGACCTACGAGCTTTAAATAAGAAAATTGAAGAAGCACACAATGCTTATCCAACGTGTCATTAGCATTTTGCTCACCTCTAGGCATTCTTTCACACTTAGGGAATGCCTGAATTACTGCCCCTCCAGAACAGATGTCATTTGAGCGACACTACATGCAATCTATTGAAGCTCATGCATCGATTTAAATAATCAGAACCGATTTTTTGTGATACAGCGAGTTCCATGGACGGGCGACGTTTAACCGCAGAGAAAGATTAAATCTCTGTATTCAATTTAACATTCCTCAGAATTTGAATAAGATTCATGAAACATATATTTAAGAATAAGGTCTATCAAATAGGGAAAAACAACACAAAGCAAGCACTAAATAATAATGAAATCCAGCTCGTCCCACCAGACAGTCTCGTGATGTATATCTGTATAGCAAACACGCTGAAGACATGATGATTCATACCTCCCGCCAGATAAAAGGTTGAGTTTCCTCGGGACGACATTTTCGATATTGTTTCAAACACTCACAAACTCTTAAATCCCGACTGATATTACTACTCCTAGGACATAAGATCATAACAGAATAGATGGATACTTCCTACCAAGAACCGTTGACGTTAAAGGTCATCATAGACCCCCAAGATCATTCGCAAACGCCACAAAGCAGTTCAATACATATTTCCTCGGCCTCGAGAACAACATGGCTGCGCCTAGACTCCTACCTATCCTGTTTCGACATGACAGCCTTGAACAACCACATCCACTCTCTCCTCGCCGATCGGGACTCCGATGTCTTTGACCAGCCTGGCCAGTTAGCCGCCGCTAAATTCCTAGTCAGAAACGTCCTGCCTACAAGTGACTGCCTGCCAGGCGCCTTGGCAGAAGCATGCAGGGAGCCGACGCTGAGCGAGGAGATGTTCGCAGATATAATGCTGCTCGTGGAGGAGTATAGGGATCTTCTTGCTCGACAGGCGTTGTCACAACGACTAAACAATGACACAGTGGATTATGGAGATGACCAATGAATCGGCGAGGAGGATCCTAAGGATGATTTTGTGGGGAGTGACAGCGATGACTTCGATGCTATGGAAGGGGCATATATGTGCTTTCGCAGCGCTAACGCCGACGAGAAGAGCTTACTGTAACGGTACGGGAGGATAAATTGGCACTTGCATTTCAACGTTGGGGAAATTATCAATTTCCAACTATTGAAGATGATGTATTAGATGAAGAGTATGAAGGACAAGACGAACCCTATTTGCAGCAGATGTAACAAATAACCGACTCCTGTCTCAAGCTTGATGTCGTTTTTCATAGTTAGAGAATAGAAACCATTGGTTTTCTTTGATTTCCAAATGTGGAATTTTATAAGCCTAAGAAAATCTAAGCATTTAGCAGACCTGCCCCCGTAAGACGGTGGAACCTTAGCCGATTTACCCCTGAACTCTATCTCTTTTCAGGGGGGAAATGTGATCACGTGGTATTTCTCTCATCTTTCTAGGCAATCTCCTGAGCTCCTCGTATCGAGAACTAGCGAGTCGCCACCCTCGATATAAATTCGATCACTTGAACCCGCCATGATCTCCAATGGATTTGTGGAGCATTGCGGCACAGTAAGGTTATTGAGCCTCATAAGCAGCTGAAACCCCTCCGCCTCATCTCACATCTCACCGACATACGGAGTACTCGAAGATCTGTACAACGTCAACAATCCTCCCGTGTGCCACCAAACCTTAAAACGCCATCGCCAACATGGCACTCTCCACCAGCTGTCTGCTTTTCACCTCTCTCCTAGCCCTCGGCGTCGTTGCAGGCGGCATCAACGACCAGCCTTGGGGCAGCAGTCCACCATGGGGGCGAATAAAGCTCAATGAATACGGACCACCATGCACAACCTCACTAGCAACCTGGGATTTCGTGAAACCCGATACCTGTATCCCGATTAAGGGCACTGACTATCAAAGTCTCGAGAGCGTCCACCCTTGGCCCGTCTGCAAGTCCGGCGAAGAAGCCAAATTCGCCATTTTCGATCAGGCGAGCGGGACATGCGACCCTGCGAAGAACAATAATGGCGAGATGCGAGCGTTGAAGAGCAAAAGCGATATCCTGTTCGGCTGCACAGATCTTCGCGATGTTGGAAGTCTCTCGTTCTGGTGCGACGGCGCTGAGATACTCGAGGAGCCCGTGGAAATCGATATCAACGCCGATCAGACGAAAGATGGCGGCGTGCTGCATTTCCCTGGCAAAGGATGTAGAAGAGGGAAGAAACCGGAGCCGAAATATTACGCGCCGGATACGTGTATCGATATCACTGAGAACTTTGGACTTCAGCTCTCCGCACCAGGTGTCTGTCAGAACGGGACAAAGGCCATTATTGCTGGGTTTGCTGGCAAGAATTGTGATCCTACTTCGAAGCCGCTGAAGGACCCGTTCACGAAGTGGGATGATAGGGTGATTGGCTTCTGTCTACCAACGGATGGCATCAATTCTATGACGTTTTGGTGTGATGGGATTGAGGGGGTGGATATGACCAAGCCGAGGGTTTTCCCAAAGAAGGGAGGATCGAACTTAGGCTTGATCGTAGGCTTGAGTGTTGGAATCGGATCACTGCTGTTTATTGTTTTGGGGTTGGTGGTTGCTTATAGCATCAACTATCACTTTAGAACGAAGGTCAATGTAAGCCCCCCTTTGAATTCGTTTAAAGGAGTATCGGTAACTAACTTGCAATCAGCAACTCTTCGGCAAAGGCGATGGATACATTGCCTTGTGAAGAACCCACAATCTTGTGCTACACGAATTTGTTTGATGGGGGCCTACCCGGCGATGGTCTTGTATGCTATCGTTCGGTTGTTGTAAATAATTGTCATGAATCAATGCTGTACAGTATAATACATGGAAGTATCATCCATTCACAACATTTCTATTTCAACCCTCTCAAAGACTTCTACATTCCCCCCTCATTTGTGAATCGCTTAGTCCGTTTACGATCGATATTTATACCCACCCCGGACGCACTTTTCTCTCAAAATATCTTGAACGATCAACTTCAAAACCAACTAAACATTCCACTATTCAACTATCCAAACAATCTGTAAAACACCACCGACCGCACTTTACGCTGCTTGTATCATGCCTGACAAACGCCCCAAGCTTCCACGTTCCTCCAGCTCATTGTCCCATGTCAAAGCACCGCCATCAATGGCCGCCCCTCGATCCATCGCCGAAGCCAACGCAATGGCCCAAAGCTCGTCCAAAGTCAAAGCACCACCATCAATGGCCGCCCCTCGATCCATTGCTGAAGCCAACTCAAGAGCCCAAAGTTCATCCTCAGGAAGACCGACAGCTCCACCCTCAGGTGCTCCCGGTTCTGTTATGCCATCAAGACTCGATAGAGTTCCTGGCTCATTCATGTCGTCGAAGCTTGACGGGGTTCCTGGTTCGACTATGCCATCAAAACTTGATAGAGCTTCTTCCAGCTCAACTCCCAAGATTAAAGCTCCGCCATCAATGGTAGCTCCTCGCTCTATTGCTGAGGCAAATGCAATGAACGAAGCCTCGTCTAAAATTACAGCACCGCAATCGATTCGAGCACCCCCATCAAAGGCTCAGTCGTTCATGCCTTCCAGGCTCGACAGCTCTCCCCTCTCAAACATGGCCTCTCAACTCGACCAAGCCCTCCCCTCTGAACCAGGACGCTCAAACATGCCCTCCCGCCTGGACAACACCGCAAGCAGGGTCGTTAGTCCTCCATCCACCATATCCGCACCACCAAGTTTCATAACTCCCCCCTCAACGTCCTTCCCTTCTACAGCAGGAAGATCCGTTATTCCATCGGCATCTGCTCGCCCCATTCCACCCACAGCTCGTAGCACACTTACCACACAACACGACCACCAGATGGCCGCACGGCAAACACGAATCGAAGCACTTACCCGTGAGGAGCGCATTAAGCAAGAAGAATGGGCAAGGACGCAACTAACCATGAACGCCAACAAATGCCCCCTGGGCTTCGACTGGGCACGCAGAGACGAGCTGAAAGGCTACCGCTGTCAGCCTGGGGGCATGGACGGTACACATCTCATCACGGACGAGCTGTTGGCGGAGGGGAGAGCACGCTTCTTTGCCATTGGGATGTTAGGGTGGGATAAAAATGGCAATGAGGTTATCTGTGGGCCGTTTAGTAGCAATGTGGAGTTTGAGGATTGGATGAGAGGATTCTTGCTGTCGTTGAGCCATCAGCAGAGGAACGAGTATATGGATTATAAGGAATTGAAAACAAGGATGCTGATGAATCGTATCCTGGATAGTCGGGGGGTGGGAGTCGGTATGGGAGGGGGCATCGGTGGCCATCAACCTAAACATATGCATCTACATCAGTATCAACATCGCCAGCATCATCATCATCATCATCATCATCATCATCAAAATCGCCGAGGGCACCCTCGATTCTATTACGACGGTGACGATGGATACTAAGCCCAACCATCCCCTAACTATCTCCCCTTTCCGACATAGGACATCGCTTTCTACAAGTGAGATTGAACGCAACTGCCGGGATCGATTCTCGGGAAGTGTCTCATAGGTCATTTTTATCGCTGCACTTTTAATAGACACCATAGACCCTTGAAAGCCCAATTATCCTTGCAAGTCTTTAACAAAAGTAGATAGGTGACAAGTGCCTTCTGTCAGGACGAGCTCTGAATCTGCCTTCGTTCCCATTGGAACGTTTGTTAATTTCTATGTTTAGAACAGTGGCCTCATCTTCATCGATAGTTGTGCTAAGGTTTGAGTTTAATTGGGTAGTGCTATTCAGTGGGGTTTTACCATATTATTGTTATACTGTTTGTTATACGGAATTAGACTGCTTTCGCGCTGCGGTAACATACCTACCTTTGCATGTATGTAAGCTATCCGAACACCCCCCCCCTAAATACTTAAGCAATCGATCTGGCTATTTTCCATGCAAGGGTTTTAAGCAACCTCTGCGCATATGGCTAATTCCATCACCCCCCCCCCCGAGACATCGTATCTCTCATTATGTACCCCTCTGTTGAGAACACACATGTAGTTAAGTCCTTGCTACCTCCATCGACAAGCTATTCACCGTTACCTCGATAATACAAACCTACGACGAACCCGGATATTTCTCTCCGCAGTCTCCCCTGTGCCATAAGCTTAAATCAACTCGCTCCTCGATCTATTTACTTGTCCCTTTCGAAAGAACAACGCTTTATCGAAGTCGCCGTCCGGGTCTCGAAAATCACCGGACACACACCTCACCCCAAGAAGGGAAGGAAGCTATTTAACGGAAACTCTTAATTTCAACATATATACCTAAGCGGCTGCCCTTCGACAGAAACTCTTAGTGCAAACAGGTAAGAGTGCAAAAAGGCTTTGATGAGTTTCGACAGACAACTCACAATAAAAACCAGGGAAACAGGCTCCGTCACTTCCTAGGAGTGTGCGTTATATAGAATTAGTCTACTTTAGGTGCCGAGTTCGGCATCACTTTCAAGGGGTTGAACAACTAATTTCCTATGTATATAGACACCCAATTAATCGGTTGTGTTTCTATGCGACATATAGATAGCCAAGCTAAACTTTGATTCACCTTGCCACGAATCGGATCAAATCTCAACTAAACAGTCAGTCCCTCCTAGTTAACTCCACCTACCTACATCTCTTTCAACCAACATGGACGGTCCAACAAGTCTGCTCTTAAGAAACACAAATCCCTAATGCTTTGCGGATCCTAAAATCAAGACCACGACCCTCTAAATCTGCTTCAACACGCTATATATAAGGGGAAAATGGAGAGCTGAAGGATGGAAGCGTCGGGGACAAGGAGAAATTAACGCTTACATCCAGGGCGACATTCATGCGGGGGAAAGAAGCTGTCACACCGAGGGAAATTAAACCCAGAGAACAACATACAAGCTATAAGTTCATGGCTCCAAGGTAAATTGGCTGCTACGAAGCATGGGGAAGAGGCATAGCAGAAGAATTTAAGACCTAAAGGATTGTTTACTTGTACTGGGAATTAGCGGGCATGGAAGGTACTGTTTATCGTCCAATTCGTATCAATACACATCTAAATATTCTATGTAAAAAGGAGTGATATACGCGAGGCTCAGTATATACAAATGTAAAGCAGTGGCCGTGGACTGCGCCACCTGTGTATCTTGGTCTTCATTTTACACTATAATTCGAGGCCGGATACGATAACTTATTCTCGGCTGGTTGTACCTTCATCTTGATTCGTCTTCTCCAACGTAGTACTTCTCCCTCGTCTACTCCTAGCCACTAATTTTTGACGTTGTTGAAACTGTTGTGCCCGGTCTCGATTCATCCTAACTCTCCGTCCTATAAGTCGTACTAAACTCCTCCGGTGCGAACGCAGAGTCCAAGGAGAACAAGCCACCGGTGGCAAGTTCCCTCGTGGATCTTGGCCGTAGCAGAGATGCCAAACATGGTATCTATTGAGTTCCCAGGCTCCAGTCCAAAGCGTGACTGTTCCTGTCGGTGTGGCATAATTGATACGTGCTGGTAGGTAAGAGGTCCATTCATCCAGGATGTGAGGGATACCGCGACAATACCAGTCTGGGTTCCGGTGCCTCATATTACGCTCTCCTACTTTTAACAATTTTCGAACCCAACCCCGCCTATAGTATCGACCTTGACGGACTTCCATAGAAAGAAAATTTCGTTCCCGGATCCTGTTCTGGTGGAGCTCGTCTCGTCCATGTTTTGCAACGGTGGCTCCGACCTCTGCCATGGCTCTGTCAAGCTTCCGAACGGATTCTGTATGGCATTTTGTACTGTCTTTCATTAGCCTCTGTGCACGCCCAAATTGCTGTCTACTGAGAAGACTTCTTATGGCGCGGTCGTAGAGGGCAAGAGTTGGCTTCACGTTGTACGGCTCGGAAATCATGGTGTTCCATAAATTGGTGACCGCTTCTGGAGGGAGCTGTCCAGTCGTTTCGCTAGCCGTAACTATAGTTTCAGGCTCGTCTAAAACGGATGTATCGTCTAGGTCTACTCCTATTGGATGAGAACGTGAATCTGGAGGCGACTTTTTACGACGTGGAATGGAAAGAACGTGGGTCCAATTGAGCAATTCGGCCCAAACGGAGATTGGAATAACCAAAGAATATTGCCTGGAGACATAGTCGACAAGTCTCAGAGCCACCGGAATGGCATTATTAATCCCATAAGCGTGTGCAAGAGTTACGAGAAGGCGTTCTGAAGGGTAGAAAGGAGAATCCTTGCGATACGCCTTGGGAGCATTCTCAAATTCGGGATTGTTGAGAAGTTCTGAGACATCAATGTCCCAAACACGCCCGAGAATTGCTTCGACACTCTTGAGATCTGCTTCCCTAGCAAAGGCGATCATCATGGAACAAAATGTCTCCTCATCTCCAGCAAGGCCCGAAGCGAGCATGCTTCTAAAAAGATTGGACACCTGGTTCTTGATCCCATGAGGACCTCCAACACGGTGCCCAGAAGGATCTTGAGCCTCCGCTTCATTCTCGAGTTTGGCGCGCGAAGCGATATTGTATCCGATGACCCTGAGCCTGTACCTTGTGTCTCCCGTCACGACGTCCGACCAGCAAATTGTCGCCATCAAATTGTTGTAGCATGCCACATCAGGCCGTATGAAGCCCTGTCCTTCTGTTGTGAACCTTTTCCACAAGAACTTTGCAAAATTCACTTCTCCCACAACCTGGGCAAACTTGAGCAAGTATCGGACGTCGGACAAGGAAATTGATGTTGACCCTAGACGAATACGCAAAATCAACCACAGCCTAGATACAAAGGTGGACGTGAACATGTAATAATTATTGTCAAACCCCGTGAAAAGCTGTTCGTAAGCCTGCGGGCTAATTTCGAGTGACCGTCGCTGGATTGATCCGATGAAATTTTCTGGGTCAAGACACCGCAGCAACTCGGAGAAAGTCGATCGAGGTAGCTTGCCTAAAACACGACTGAATTCTCTGGACCTGCTTCGGCTGTCGAGGCATCGTAAAACAACATGGGGATTTCCAGTAGAAACTGCATCCAATACCTCCTGCTCCATTCGCTGCTCGTCGAATCTTACTCCCTCATTAGGAGCATGTTCGAGCGACCGATCTACAGCCTCGCTCATTCTAAGCCCCCTCACTTTACGTCGGGATCGTTTGAAGCCTCTGATGTAAGAAGATGGTGGAGGAGCTGGCAGTGACAGTGACTTGTCTGCAACGGTCAATAGGTTGCGAATAGATGGTATGGGGTTGGAAAAAGTATCCTTGACGCGGTGACTAAATGGCTTTGAATGTGAAGCTGGCGGAGCTAAGACTCTGGTTGAAATTGTAGAGGCCTCTCCTGAATTGCGAGACAGATGCTTCGATCCCGAATCTTGCCCATCTACCTCGCGTCGATCTTCTACCGTCCCTGCATTATCATACTTTTCCGGTGCCTTGCGTCTTTCCTCCTGTGCATGTCGATGGCTATCTTGTGGTTGGGCATAGATACCGGACCGCCTGGCTTCGTCTCTTCTTGTGCATAGCAATCGGATCCCCGGATTGTTCCCTCCGTACGCTCTCGTGCCTCTCGAAGGGCGACCGTGTCGAATTGAAGAATCAATTCTTCGTAAAGCTAATGGGGTATTGGAAGAAAGCGTGCTTTGATAGCGCTGAATAGGTAGGCATTTGGCCACGGTGCGACTGCCGCTAGGGCAAGTATCATATGAAAAGAGGCCGCCGTGGGCTTCGACAAAGCCTCTGGGACGAATCACTGAGGCGCATCTTGTACGAAATGCCTCGAGGGCAATGGGAACAGTGCTCATGAGGTGAGGACATTGAGGTTTATCGCATCATCGAATCATCGCATGGTCGGGGGGTTTGAGGGGATGATCCAAGCGCAATTGGGGGAATTGAAGTGGAAATCTGGGGAACCTGGAGAAAATGGAGAAGTTGAAAGGGGCAAACAAAAGGGATCAGGCGGGGTTTCATTAATCCGGGCCGAGAACATGTGACTGCTCGATTGGAAGTCTCGTGACTTTGCAACCCGTCCAAACTGAAGCTTGCTGTGATCGGTATTTCTAGAGTATATCTACTGATGTAATTATGCATATCAATTGTTCCGTTGTTGCGCTGGAGAAAGACCACGGCTTCTCCGACACTGCACGTGACTATGTCTTCAAGTTCAAAGGGCGAGCTCTCGAGCTTGGCAAGCATCAGAAGCTCCGTGAGCAATATTTGGTTCTTACAACACCACCACCACGCAAAATACAAACGCCATGGCAGAGGTAGACGACGGCGCTGCGGCTCCAGTGTCCGAGCCACTTGATCTTGTGCGATTGTGCCTTAACGAAGTGGTGTTTGTCAAGCTCAGAGGAGACCGAGAATTGAAGGGACGGTTACATGTGAGTTGCTGCACCACTAGTATCATTGCATCTGGCGCAAAGCTAATGGGAACATAGGCATACGACAGTCATTGCAATCTGGTCCTAGGCGACGTCGAGGAGACAGTATATGTGGTGGATGAGGATGAGGAAGGAGACGAGATGGTCAAGGTGGGTGATGGAAAGCTTCCATGGCATGGGCAGATGCTGAACAACGATCGCAGTCTATACACAAGAAGTCCGAGATGCTCTTTGTTCGAGGTTCGTCTTTCTTTCTTGGTTTCGCCCTGCTTACACGCTGTTCAATGCCCCTTGTCGCATGCTAACACTCTCGGTAGGAGACAGTGTTGTCTTGATCTCTCCTCAAAGCTCAACCTGAAGTCGACATCGATCAATCCAATCGAATGGAGTATGCAGTCCTGGGAGGTGGAGGCCGGCGGAATATAGAACACTCTGCAGTCTCTGGGTAATGGCATCAAACAGCATGCCATTCCTTCTGAAAGGACTGCGTAAGGTTGTGGTGCACGGCATGGCAACGGGTATTTGATACCAGAAGGCACCCATACAATCTACAATATCTGGCGAACCAAAACACGGATAAACAAGAAGCAATACCAAAGCTCTGTGTCATAAATACTATTTCTTTTATAACTCCAGAGGCGCAATTCACGCTTGGGAGTCTGACTGGACCCCTCGGCTTATCGATAAAGCTCCCCCTCATATGTCAACACCACGGACCCAGACCGAAGGAGTCATCGATTTCATATCTTCTGCAACCTGCCACCACTGTCTTCTACTGTACACAATATTCCAAATTTCATTGTCGCATCGTCCCTTGATTTGTACAAATACTTTGAAGAAACTCTCTAGTGGTCAAACGGACACGTTGGACTACTGAACACCTCCTGCCAAACCACCCATCGACTGTCCCAATCATCATACCATGGCCAGCAAAGGTAAACAATTACCGCATGAACGCCGAAAAGGCGAGTCGGTATGTCGACAGCAAACTGTCTCTAATTGTAGCTGACACGATATTGCAGGCGCTCAGCGAATTCGCCGAATATGTCGAGAGGCAGCAAGCCATTCGATATCCTCCTGCCACAAGCTCTTTAGCCACCACCGTCGACGACCATGCTGAATTGGACATCCTCGACTCCTTAGACCTTGCCGATGCCTCTCCTGCAGTACAATTAAAAGAGCTGCTGCTCAGTCAAGACGATGGAACTTTGACTGCCCTGTCTAATTTGTTGGAGCATAGAGTCGAAGAAGGACATGGGGAAACAGTATTCGAGGTCGGCTTTGAAAACAATGGAACTCCTATGGCATTGAGCGCGGAAGAGTGGGAAGTCTCAATGAAGAGATTACATCAGGCCGCCAAGAATATCAGCGCGGATTGTCAAGTTCTCCTAACCAAGAACGTGGGAGGGGATGCAGAGGCAGAATCTACAACCACCGCTACTGGAAAGGAGAAAGATTGCAGTGGGAAGATATTGATTAGACAGCGCCCTGCCACCGTCGAGGAGGTCATTGAGACTAGAATCGCAGTTGTTGGCAATGTCGACGCTGGGAAAAGTACCATGCTCGGGGTACTTGTCAAAGGTGGACTTGACGATGGAAGAGGAAAGGCACGAGTCAGTCTTTTCAGACACAAGCATGAGATCGAGAGTGGAAGAACCAGTTCCGTTGGTATGGAAATCATGGGTTTCGACACCGTTGGAAAGGTAGTCGCATCTGATGTCCCCGGCCGCAAACTGTCATGGGAAGAAATTGGGAAACGCTCTGCCAAAGTCATCTCCTTCACTGACTTGGCTGGACATGAGCGGTATCTACGGACGACAGTGTTTGGTCTCTTGTCTTCAAGCCCAAACTACTGTCTTTTAATGGTCGCTGCTAACAACGGTCTCATTGGTATGAGTAAGGAGCACTTGGGAATTGCTCTTGCTCTCAATGTCCCAGTAATGGTTGTCATTACCAAGATTGACATATGTCCACCGCAAATCCTCGAACAAACAATCCAGCAAATCACACGAATATTGAAAAGTCCAGCAGCCCGGAAAATTCCAATCTTCATCAAGAACCGAGAAGAATGTATCAATACCGCCACTCAATTCGTCAGTCAGCGAATTTGTCCTATCTTTCAGGTCTCCAACGTCACAGGCGAGTCACTGGACCTCGTACGTGCTTTCCTGAACATCCTCCCACATCACGGTCACTACGACGCAGACGCTCCCTTTGAATTCCACGTCAACGACACTTTCTCAGTCCCCTTCGTCGGCACCGTCGTCTCTGGCGTCATTAAAAGCGGAGTTATCCATACGGGTGACACCGTCTTGATAGGCCCCGACTCACTCGGCCAATTCACCACTACAACAATCCGATCAATAGAACGAAAACGGATACCTGTGCCCGCGGCTTCCGCAGGCCAATCCGCATCATTCGCTCTGAAAAGGGTACGGCGGAAAGACGTCAGAAAGGGCATGGTTGTGCTCCCCAAACTAGAGCTGAATGCTCCAAAAGTATACAGAGAGTTCGTTGCGGAAGGTATGTCCATTCACCTCTTCTTTTTATCCCAGCTTGACTCACCATTTAACAGTCCTCATCCTCTCCCACGCCACAACCATCAAAACCAAATACCAAGCGATGCTCCACGTGGGCCCCGTCTCCCAGACCTGCTCCATCATCGACATCGACCGTCCCCACATCCGCACCGGCGACAAAGCAGTCGTTGCGTTCCGATTCGTGCAGAGACCTGAGTATCTGGCTCCTGGCGATCGATTGCTTTTCCGTGAGGGTAGGACGAAAGGATTGGGCATTGTGAAAAGTGTGGGGTATGATCCTAAGAAACCCCTGGGTAGTCTTGTAGATTGTAAGGAGGAGGGTGAGAAATCTGACGAGACGGCCACTGAGAAGGCGAATGGGGAGGCTGCTGAAGGTGCAGGCGGAGGTCCTTCTGGAGGTAGTAGCGTAAGACAGCCATCAGGGACAGGCAAAGAGAAAGGGGAGGCATCTGCCAAGTCTTGATCATGAATTCGACATTTCATTGAACCCGGGTTTGGCGTTCATGGGCCATAGATCTAGAGGAACTTGAGCATTGGATCTTCTTTTGCTCGTGGGTTTGGCCAGGATATCATACCAGGTATCGGCGTTTAGCGAGGTATGCACCACTTCACATATTCAGCATCGTAACTTTGCCTATTAGGATACCTCATACAAACTTCGCGAAGTTTTTGGTACTACTCGTGGCTTCGGTATAAACCGCTTGAGTGAATCCTTAATGAATCCCGTGTGCGACTTGTAGGTACATTCACATTGGCCGTTAAACCCTAAGATTATAAATCTCTAAAGTGCGTACACCTATAATTATCTAAGTCCCCATAGGGTTTTAAAACCACCATTTAACACTTCTAGTAGAAGAATTGCATTGAATAGTGAAAGACCGAAAAAGAGATCGGATGACTCGCCGAGCTATTTTAAGCTTAATTCTCGGCATAAAGCATTAGTCGTGCATAGAGCAAACACTAGGATTCTTACAATTTTATTTGATCTATGAAAACCTACGAGATGGATGCACACTCGAATGCGATTTACTAGATTGTGTCAATTTAGTTGCACCTATAACATCCGATATTATATTATAATGCGTAGCCACGCTCGATTTACGTCTTCTATGAAGAGGCATAGAAACATCGCATCCGGGAACTCGATACAAAGAATATCAGCTAAGCACTCAAATCGCAGTAACAAGCATTGAGATTCCACTTGCCATGTTGCCACAATCCCCATGTGGGGGACAAAAGAGCCCTAGAGCCTATAAGGACTATTCTTTTGGTAGCAAACACCACCCTCAACGTCAACCTCATCCTCCTACAATAATAAACACACTAGTCCCGCAAAATATCTCGCCGCCGGAGTTACCGGGCACTTCATACCGGCTGTTAAGAAAACCCTTCTCAGGGATCAACAGCAAACTTAGTCTGGACAACAAACACAGTCCCGACAGCAAACTCGCCTCCACCGCCGCAAACAACTATAAACACCATTTCCCCACAGCACCGCGTTTGAGAAAGAGCTCGATTGGTTCTTCTGGTTGCTGGTGCCAGAAACAGCAAACCCCGCTGCTGGAACGAATTAGAGTTTGTCGGTTTCACTCCCGCAATTTGGGGTTTGGGGAAGGGTGGATGGTGAGATGGCCACCACATATCTCAGAATCAAGTGCAACGATATTAATGACTTATGGGTTAGTACTGTATATGTTGTAAGGTAGAATGGTGGGGTGAGTTTAGTTGCGAGGGTGAAATTTAGATGATGAGTATTGAGGGGACAATTTAGGGTTGAGGTTGATATTAACTTGAAAGGTTTGAAGTGGCTTTACGCCTAAATTTTGGTTACTGGGGAAGGATGGGAAGGAAGCTTGTAGTAGATGAAATTGGAAGCTCCCAAAGGCAATGTAGCTCTTGATGGCTTCAAATGAAGTGGGATGCAACGAGACACATAGTTGGGTTGATATCATGCAATTAGATGGACGAGGATGAGAAGCAGGACTTGATAAATACTCTGCAGTTCCTAGACTTCGTGCTCGACATCTGCAATCCGTGGGACTTTGTGCAGACTTACGCCACCAAACTGTGCTACAAGTTCAATCTGTGATTGTTAGTCTTAGAAAAACCAGTAATAGCAAAACCTACGCATTGCTGCAACTTCTCTACATCTTCCTGACTGACCCCGACCCTCCTAATACCACGCAAGTGCCATGCAGTAGGTAACTTTAGATTTTGGATCATGATACCAGTTAGAACGATCAACTCTGTTTCAACGGGGCCGAGTATGCTATGATCCGAGAGATATAGGCCATAGGTGATATTTCGCGATATCCAGTCAAAGTCTTTATTGGCCTTGAAATTATCGGTGGCAGTGGAAAGATTTCCTTTGTATATAGCACCTAGCTATGCTTCGCCCCTAACACGCATTTCTGGTCCCACTTGCCAGTTTTCTCTGTTAAAAGACGGTTAGGTGACCTCTCCACTGTATGTGTAAACCTAACCCCTCACACCTAGAGCAAGAGAACTCCATGTCTTCCGGTTGCTCCACCTTGACTATTGACATGATTGCCTCTATAGGCTTTGCGACTCCTTGGATAGAGACATTCTCGACTAGCCCTTCGCGGATACGGCGAATTAAGCTGTATCGAGATTCAGAAGTGGCGTATTCCGCTTTATTAATGAGGTAGGTGTAGAGGGTTCCAACATGTTCTGGTTCAACTCCTACCAGGGCGGAGAGCGCAACGAGGTACCATTTGTCATTGCCTAGAGTTTGGCTTGGAAACTTTTCCTCGATGCCTTGAATAGATCATTGGCTTGCTCTTTCGCGAGTGATTGGGAAGCTGCCATTGCGAACGTGCGATATATTACTAGGCGGTAAGCTCTTCGGGTTGGGGAGTGAAAAGGCGGAAGAGAAGGGCTATATGGTGGGATTCGAGTTTGATGTTAACGTTGTGAATCACTGAGTCTCCATAATCCAAGGGGTTTGTAAAACGCATGGCACGATATAAAGTTACTGTACTTGATTACAAATGGTTCAAGCGTAGCTACTCTCTTTAGTTAGTACACGTGACAACTATACCCGTTAATTTTGCGGAAAAAGGTTCCTCCGTGGTCATATTTCCGGCTTTTAATTGGTCATAATGAGTTGATCACCCTAGTAGATTCTACGCTTCCTATTGGTGGGTATTTCTGTCTTTAAAAGAGCCAAAGCTCGCCCCTCTTATAATATCCGCGTTAAACATGTATTCTAGCCGTAAACTCCCTATTTTAGTAGGCTTCAAGCAGGCAACCTTAGATATGAGGCGATAGGTAAGGTTATCCATGAAACACGCAGTTTGGGTGTTGTGTAATTCAGGTCGATGTACGGAGGTATCGAATTGGCTACCCATTGCCAATTGATCAAGCTGAGGTTGCTGAAAAGGTCCAATCACGTGATCATCATCAGCCTTATCCGCCTAGTAAGGTTATTAGTTCCCACACCAACAACCCCTTCACGGCACCACAAATGCCCAGCCTTACCCCACGCTCGTTCAACCAACATGGCTTCCGAAGCAACAGTTCTAGCTTCTGAAGCATCTACATCTGCTTCGAATCTCTCTCCTGATGATGCTATCACTGCCATTACAGAAAGTCTGCCACCAAAGACCGACCCCCTAACATACCTTACCATCCTGGAATCGCATCTCTCCACTGAGATCTTGCCAACGCTGAACCATCTTCTTCAAGATGCAGAATTGACGCAGAATATCGGCTGGGACTTGATACATCTTCTACTTCCTCTACCGGGTGGTGAAAAATGCCTGGGAACGATCGCAAGACTGGGCAATCCACGGGAGGTGGTGTTGAAGGTTACGGAAGCTCTGCAGCTTCTGGACGTGGAGGCAAAAGAGCAGGTCGAAGATAGCGATCCGGAGCTAGCGGCAGGAAGTGGTGAAGATGCCAAAGAAGATGTGGGGGAACCCACCACTATCGACAAGTTTTGTGTATTGGTCAATCTTCTCTCTATCCTGCACCCTCGAATCAAGACGAAATATCCCTCCCGGTTTTTACAAACATCCTTGATGGCTATTCTCACGGCATTTCGTCCGTCAAATCAAGCCACATTGGCTGTTATATCCTTCGTCCATACGATATCCGGCAAGAAACGTCCACCTCTACCTGGGCGGCAATCGAGTGCGAGCATACCAGTTGTGAAGACTATCTCTCAAGCCGATCCGTCTGCTCCAGACCCAGAAGCTCAAGACGAAGATCCGAGAGAGGCTGTGATACAAAACAAGTTCTTGCAGTCATTTGTAACACATATTTTGGAGGATTATGTCAACAATAACCCGTTAGAATGGTCTGCCAGATTACTGGAGTTGTTTCAGCCAAAGAAGGTGATGAGTGGGAGGAAGAGTGTGGGTGAATATTTTCGGGAAGTCGATAATTTACAGACGAGGGATGTAATCGTTGGACAACTTGTCGTAAGCATCTTTTGAATTCCACCCACGTAGTCCTATTGTCTCGGGCCATCTAGGCAAAGTCGTTTCCAAGTCTCCATCTTTTGGGTCACCCTGTACTGATATTTCGCAGGCTCTAGCTCGAGACTTAGGGCTATCTGACTACTCTGAGTTGACAAGCGCAATTTGCAAAGTCGAAGATCTTTCCGAAGAGGACCCCGAAGAGAGTTATCCTTCATCTCCCGACGCCATCCCACTCTCCAAAGCTGGGTCATTGATCTTGATAACTTGCTTAATTTTCGCATCGGTCATATTTGACTCCAAGTCTCCTCCACCTAAGCTTTCAATATTCCCAGACCACGCTAAGCTGGTAAAGCAATTCCTTGGCCCGAATGGACCTGCTACTATTGGTGGCGAGGACCAAGGCGTCATAGATGCAGTCCTGGCTATAGGTCTATGGCTGGAACACAACAATCAGTTTGTTTTGGGCCCGCTAGAAGACGACGACTTTCTGGAAGAACTTCAAGCCCTTTCCCTACTCTCTGCAAATACACCCTCATCAAGCCTGCGATACGCTGCTCATTCTCTGACTTCTGCAATATTGCACGCTCATCCTGTTGATCGACTTCGTTTGACGTTCATCACTGATACACTTGAACACTGTCCATATGAGAATTTAAAGGCATCTGCTGTGTCATGGCTCAAAGAAGAGATTGTAATAGCACAAGAACGAAAGTCTGAGAATGCATTTGGCACGACCGTTGCTTTGGCGGCAGCTCAGCCATACCTTTTCCCAGATACTTCTGCGCTCGACGATGCCAATGAAGAAGAGCTCACGACCGAGCTGATGCAGTCATTTCCTTTCCATATGGCTGTTCTCAATTTTATCTACCTGATTTCTGGCGAACCATTTGTCTCTGTGGTGCCACCTGGTATGTTGGCAGTAGTTGAGGAAATCTATCTTCGGCCCTTGAAAGCCGCTCAAGTCAAGTCGCTCGAAGCACATGGGGGTGAGAAACCCGAAGGTCTTGACCATTCACATGGAGTGGTTTTTGATTTACAACTACTCGGCGATCGGTTGGAACTTTGCTTGACCCGCCTTGATAGTTAGGCCATGTCGATACGAGCAATGATATACGATACCCACGGTTCTGAACCTTCACTTCAAGATTCCCAACCCTGCTCAGTGTTCAAGTGCTTAACGTCCAACAGAAGAACGACTCGATTTTAATCACAGCGGTAGGCAATTTGATGTCACAGAACTTTCAACTCATAGGAAACGCCATCACGCCGTCCACTCGTCTCCCTTGCCAGTGCTCTTCATGATTCAGGACACTGTAATCCTTGGCTTTATTTGTCACCTTGGCGACTTCTAGGTCAAGCAATCACGGTCGAAAAAGCATGGTGAATGTATTTCTACCCAACTTCCATTTCCCATGACACAAGAACTTCAACAAGTATCGTTATCCTTTTTAACACTCAATCCTGGAGCTGTACTTCATTCTTACATTCAATATGCCGAATTCCCTAGCAGAAATGTCTGGGGCTCTTAACTCACACCCTCCACCTCGACCTTCAAACACTAGACA
Organism: Amylocarpus encephaloides; assembly: GCA_019669835.1. Lineage (NCBI taxonomy): Eukaryota > Fungi > Ascomycota > Leotiomycetes > Helotiales > Amylocarpus > Amylocarpus encephaloides. Next base: position 47,731 of record MU251540.1, read on the forward strand.
GGTTCCCACCGCAGCAAGAAGTCATCACCATTCAGCCAGATAGCCACAGATGACCATCGAGGACCAACAGCAACCCTTCCTCATTGTCGCCACCGTCACCACACAACCCAACCATCTCCTTCACCACCCTCATCCTCCCGCCAACCTCAACCACAACCAATCTCCTCTCATCCACCAAATGACCGAATCCTCTCCCTCACAACCTCCATCCCCCCTCGACCTCAAGGCCCCCTTGCCTCCTACCACGAAACCGCCATCCTCTGCAAGAACCTCACCCGCACAATCTTCGGCACCAACCTCGGCCGCATGTACGACCGCGTCCTCAAAGCCGACGCTGCCGGTCACATCGACGACGCTCTCTACGATGAACTCATCCGTTTCTTCTATAATTTTCTGCCGATGGTACTCAATAGCCCGCCAAGTGATCCTGTAGTTGCGAGTCATGCTGAACTGGTGTGTTATGAGAAGTTAGTTGGGCGGTTTGGAAGGGGAGGAGGGAGAGCAGGGAAGTGTTACGGAAGGGGAGGGGGCCGTGGAGGGGGCATGTTTGGTATTCGAGGCCGGAGACGGGGTGGATTGATGCACTTGTTGATGTCGTTGGGGATATTGCAGGGAGGTTGGCGAAGCGATAAGATCCCTATGAAAGGAGGTGTAGGTTTTGTTCGTCCCAAGTTATAAACAATGAGGATCTTGAAATAAGAATACGACGATGTTCAGAGAAAATAGCAAGGATGCCAGGAAACATCAACTCTTCCTGCCGGTCCGGTGAGGCCGTTACTGGTCCTACAATTCTTTGTGCTTTCTGCGGCAATAGTGCCCCACTAGCTAATCTTCTATGGATAGCTTCAACGGAGGATCTGCGGTCGGTGAACTTCTGAATTCTTGATTCGAAAGGTACCTCCGAGACCCTCTGCGATGCAGCTCAGCTGGCTTCAGGAGCCTTGGCTTGTAGTGATGGCTTAGCTTGGAGACGACAGAATAATGTCGCTTCTTACTTTTGATTTCCTTAGTAAACTTCTTCCTGCTCTTTGGGAAAGCAAGGTACCTTTCCGGAACCAAGAAATTCTTGGATTGAATTGCACGATGCAGTTCCATCCATGCCTTTCTCCTCCTCGCCTCCCAACGCTTCCCACGCTCATGGGATTGTTTTGTTTTTGTAAAGCGATGGCTGTTTGTTGGAAGTGAGAAACAGTGCCAGGAATAGGGAGAGGTGCGTTCTATGTAGGGAGAGTTAGGGTAAATTGTAACGAGTAATATGCTAATTCTTTCTGCCGATTAAGCGAGATCTGTCAAACTTATCTTATGGGTTTCTTTAATTTCTACATTGCTCTCTGAGAGTGTCCATTTTATAATCGTAGACTCATCGGCCCATTTTCTTTTCAATTTTGACTCTGATACAAGCGTCTGCGTCAGCCTGAAGGTGATTGCCATCATCCATTTGCCTCTCCTCAGGGGATCTTCTCGACGGTTTAATTCGAGCGAAGATTAGGAGTTGGGACTACCACGAGGCCACTGCGGTCATTTTGTGCAAGGAGAACGTGCGAATTTTCTTTTGATGTTACAAATCGATAGATAATATGACTGATCTTCACCTGCAGTCCTATCAACATTATCTCTCATCAGTGTTTCCTCCAATTCCCAATCTGGTATTTACTCTGCCATGGGTATTCGTGATACTTTCTGAATGCGGTTTGGGTGCTTTTGAAGCGATGGTAGAACTTAGAAGCTACCACTCTCTCACACTCAATCTCTTCCGGCCTCTGACAAAGACCCAGGCACACTTTTGATCTCATCTTTCTTCAGAGATTAAAGATCCATACTATCTCCCTGCAAAGCTGCGTCGCTGTATCCCTGATTCGTATTCGATCTGGCTTGTGACCTCAGTGATAAGGCCAAGAGTATGTTTCCGATCACACTCTCTGGTGAGAAGCCTTGAAGAAGAGGACGCAGTGTTGGGAGGCAGGCAGCAGTAATGGCTGCTCCTGTTTCCACCAAATTCCATAGTACAATATTTGTGTTCAGTCCTTGTACACATTAGCCTATTATAGAGAGTAGAAAAATAGGTTTAAGTTTACCCAGAAGATCTCGAGCACCTAAGCTTGTAGCTACACGGCACAAGTTATTAGTAAGGTGCATCTTATATTAGCTAGGAACAGAATCAGAAACTAAGTTCTAAGATTACAGTAATTTTAACCGGACTACTATAGCTACTGTAGACCTGCTGCTATCAGTAAGAATCACGCCATTCCGAATATTAATCTCATACAGAAATGTCAGAAATGGTTTGTATTGCGAAAGTTAGTTGACACCACAGGTAAATGTATTGGGTTTGGAATAAGCTTATATTGCTATAGTTGAGCAAGTTGACGAAGCAACTTGATGTGGGCACCCCTCCGATATGTTAAAATCAACCAATATTCCACTAACCACATTGGGAGGACAGTCAGCATGGCTTCTGACAAGAATGCCCAGCCCAAACACAATAAATATACCAGTTTTCTGCGACACATCCACATGAAGCTTCAAGATCATTGGAATAGGCATTGCCAGAATTACAAAACGCCCGTGGACGTTTGCCGCATTGTGTTATTGGCGAGAGTCCAAAGCACAGAGACCACAGAACGATGACAACAGCGAGGATGATCGAGACAATGTCGAACTATCTATAAACTTGGAATGTTCGTCTATACCAGAACACGACGGCTCAATTTGATGAGCCCGAGAGCAAACACTTGAACTAGTGTTGCTGTCACGTTGTACAAATCACGTGTGTGGTGCGTGCTTTAGAGTAGAGGGTGCTTAGTCATGTAAAATCTTTGTATATAACCTGCTCTCAGGAGCGCTCCTTCATAGTAATCAAGCGTCCTTACAAGTTATCTACCTCTCTCATTCTTACAATAACAAGTGCTCTTACGAGTGCTCGCACCCCCCTCTGCATGTCACGCCACAATAAATCTGAGGCTTAGCTCGAGGGTTCTCACCATCATCCTCGTAGGGTGATCGGACAAGACGGATGGAAAGTATAGAACAGTGGTATCATGGCTGGAGGGATGAAAGGGGCTCGATGCCCCAAGATCGGTGGCGTTGATCCAACATTCCGAACTAGCAGCGGAACCCTTCTACTTTCCTCCCAAGTTAATTTCACAGCAATCAGCATGGTTGGGTCGGAAAATTGACTTCGTTGTTCTGGTCATTGCTTCAAAAGCCAAAGTGAAGTATCCTGGCGCTTGCCCACAGAGTAAGTGCCTGAATTTGTTCGTTGGATTAAACGATATCCCCCAAGTCACGTCAGAAAGCTGTATGCGTGGAGCAAAATGATTGTGTCTCCTCGCGTTCGTCTTCGGTGGAAAGCGATATTCGTTGTTACTAAAAAAGCATGTATAACTTTTATTACAGACGATGGACAAATCTTTTCCTGCCGCGACAACTCGCTCGGAGCCCACAGTACCCCTCCATGATTCTTCCCCATTCGAGCACTTTACCAGGAAGTTTTACATTTCGATGGCCTCTACATTCCATTCTACAAGCGCACGAAGGTGGTTTCATGGTGTTGATATTAGCCTATACACCCAGTCACGATACGCCCCCATGCCGGTTCTAATCTACGCTCGTCGGTGATGGTTTGGGATTGTCCAATTTATCCGTCATTCCCACATTTCTTTGTCGTGGTCCTCGGTATTGCCGATTCTCAGTCTCCGGCAGTGAATCTTACTCTGCGCCAAAACATGAAAGCAGATTTTGCTGTCTTCAGGGCTTCAGTTAGCTTGACGCCCCAACAATTACTCTAATTTTGCAAGTGCCAAGATAGAGTCGTCCCCGAACTCAGCTCATATACGGCGGTAGTTGCCCTCCCAATCGTGATGTGGCTCATAAACCCCACGTTCTCCTACAGTAAATACGCGTTTGGATGGTGCTCACCTTAACTGCCGTTGTGGCACAAAAGCCGATCTTTACCACTTATCAGGGTCAGTGCTCCTTGCAGACTTAGCAAATGCTTATTGTCGTCTAAGCTTATCCATCCATGCTCATACCTTACGAGCTAGACCGAGCTTCTACTGGAGTTGACATCCTTGAGGCTCTAGTATGCACAAAACCAGGTATCCTTTGCCCTGTGTGTTAATTCACTTATATATTTTTGTATGGGATGATTCTTCACCGTTGACTGACCTACAATCTCTCTAAGGTGCATAACAGAACATTGCCCGTGGTTCCTGATGCTTCAGCAAGCAGTATGGCCTTGCCCTGAGATGACAACCTGTAAATAGGGTTTATCTCCTCTGGGAGATGCTTCGAAGTACGTCATTGACAAACTTGCAGGCATATACAACGCCAATTACTCGAGCGAGACATGACGGGATCTCGGCGAAACAATAAACTGCACAACTCGTGGAAGAGATCCCCCTTCATGAAAAGGGGTAAAATAGGTATGCTCTTTACAGCCTCTTCAGTCATTCTGTCCACACTATTCTGCTCACAAGTGTTAAAACTATGGATTGACAAGGCAGGTGTCCCAAGGCGAGCTGCCGAAATCTCATATATGACTTCATTTACCTTCCATCAATTCTCGCCTGTTCAAGCCCGACGGCCAAGAACGAGGCTCCCCTTACACCCAAATTTCGGCTGCACAGTGGTCATCAGTCCCCTTTTAATCAACTTGACATTTTGTGAGAGCACGGGCTGGCTGTTTCACAGTCGCTCCAAGATCTAGCAATAAAGGTTAGGATCGACCGGCACAGGCTAGCACCTCACAACTTCCCCGGCTAAATATGAAGGACGTTCGGTAATGATTCTCATCAGCCTCGTTGTCGCGCCGTGGCTAGCTAGCGTGGTGAGTCTTCTGTTAATTAACTCACTTGCCTTAGATGTTGAAAGAGTCGAGTCCATCAGAGAGATAAAAGATGTCTAGTATCGCTTCTCTCAGCTAGCCCAATTCGGGCGGTGGAGGGACATGTCACGGTTGTTTTCTGCGAACGGTACGTTGTATATAAGTGGTGCTCGATTCTATATACCACTTCTCAAATCTACAGGAAGTGTAAGGCCTTCGAGGGGCCTCTGACTTTCAGCTCTTAGTAGGGGAATTCTACCGTAATAACTACGTCGTCGATCGAGTCCTAGCTTAAGGTGGATACAGGTCTTATGGACGGCATTTATCTCGGTTCCCTCGACACTCTTATCGCTGCAAATCCTGTGATTAGTCTCTTAGTCGACGGTCTTTCTATAAAAGGGCGCTAGAACGGTATACGCTTTTAAGGCGACGGTCGAGGCGCTACTCTCATATAGGGTAGGCTTTATAAAAACGAATATGTGTTTACGCCAAAAGGATAGGAGCTATCGTTGTTACGTTACCACCCCTTCTATGCTGGTCTTTATGTTGGAGGATAGAGGAATGTTAATGGATTAAGACCTATTATACTATACTACTTTACTCCTGATAGAGCTGGTGTGCCTATTCCACCGGTGGTTAGGTAGCTACCGAATACTATAGTCGTATTTAAGGAGCTAGAAGATCGAATCTCTAGGATGAACGACGAAGATACCGTGAGAAATCTATAGCATACTCATAGATTTTACGTTAATCGTAGAATATGGAGTAATACTGTCGACCTCTTTGCCCCTAATAGGGCTATGAATATTAACGGTATTAGTGTTTATAAAGGAACTACTACTGTTCGACAAGCCTTAGAAGAAAGAATAGGCGCCGAAGGACTTGTGTAAGAGGTTTTAAATGACCACCTAATATTTAACACCATAGTAGAGGTTGAGGGCGACGAGGCCATTACACGAGGAACTAATTTTAGGATAAATAGTCGGGATGGCGTAGGATCGTAGGAGTTTAGTGTCTTCCGTAACCACTTTATTAAGGAGAAGGGCATCTAGAGGTTTAAAACTCTTTATCTCACTCTACTAATAGTTGTAAACTACTCCATAGGCTAGGGGAATGGCGGTATCGAGAAGAACAAGAAGACTACCGTACTAGACTTCCTCTCTTCACGTCTACATCGATCCTCCTCCTCCGTTCTTTAACTATCTAACCATCCAACCCCTAGCGTAAACCTTACAGATCTCTAACGTCGACTCTCTCGCTCCGTAGTATACGACGGCATCGAGGACATTTCCTCCGCCTACGGCTACTATGTAGACGATATCGCCTGCCTCAGCTTCGTAACGCTACACGTAAGGAAAGGCTACAAAGCCTCCCCCTTCGCAGGCTTCTTCCGTACTCTAGAACGTATCGCCCAAGCCTACTATACCGTTTATGGCACGAATCGCTCTAGTATCCGTAATAGTATCTCCTTCCACTAGCGCTCCTAGCCCGTCATTATCGTCTCCTAAGACGGCCGCTCCGCCACTCACCGAAGTCGATTACTCTAGCCTAGCACTAGCACGGCCAAAGCCGGGAGATTCAACGGTGCCGTCTACCACGACCAGATAGCGCTCGAGGATGGCGTCTAACGTCTGTGGAGCGTTACGATTAATGAATTCTACATGTAATCCTCGGACTGGGCCGGTGGCTGGGCTGCCGTGAAGGCGAACAACTCAACAGCCGAGAATCCTGGGCCAAGCAGCTGGGTCAGTAAGTATCCGCCCGATGCGTCGCTCGCGGAGCTAGGGATGAGGTATGAAGGGTGGAGGGGAGGCACTAGGCGGCCGATTAAGTGGCCCGAGATATAAACAATGTGGTTTGAGTATAGGAACCCGGTTAGTGGGAGGGTGCCAGAGCATTACTGGCCTGGATGTGTTCCGTGTTAGAAGAAGCCCGAGTGGAGTTTGAGTGCGAATGGTTATTAGGAGCCACCTACTGGACTAGTGGCTATGGGGGCCGGGGCGTGGGATTGATGGTAGAGCCAAAGTCACACATAGCCGTGTTGCTATTACACAATCTTAGAGCGAAGGGGCAGGGTCTTCTGTTCAAGAGCGCCTGTCCTGAGTATTGGCCCCCCTATCGCTTGTGAAGGTTGTTCAGAGCGAATCAGGGGATAAATTGGATTTTCGACCGTGAAAGACTTTGCAAACGTCTCCGCCGTCACTTGCTCTCCTATCAACTTCGTTATCATTGACCCTCCAGTTGGCCAGACCTGCTGCTCACGGTACCTTTCCAACTTCATGTAGCTCGCCGGCGGCAGTCTCGCTAATCCTGAAGCGATTGAGAATTTCCAATACTGCTCTGTGGAAAGCGCCAACATGCTTCTAGCTACGGTGAAATCAGTTGACGGTTAGGGTTAGGGTTAGGGTTAGCGTCTAGCTACGGCGAAATCAGTTGACTGTGAGAGATAGCGCAATTTTGGCTTGGCTTGATGTGGGCGTATGTCGTCTTCCATGCTTGTGCGGCCGTTTTCTTTTACTGGCTCACGCGAATTCTGAGACATGGAGGAAGTTGACCGGGCTTTCTTGCCGAAGCTCGTAGATGAATTGCATTAGAGGGAACTTGCTTTCCTTTACCTCGAAGGAGGCCATGCAGGTCAGGACAGATCCTCCTTGATCAGGTGTGCTTCTTTGGATTCTTGGGCATATATATCTCGTATGTCTCCTTTCCTTTGTGACATCATTTATAGTTCGAAAATATACCACTGGTTTAGGCGTCCTTTCATAACAGCTTTCTTGCTTAATTTTACTTCTTTATGCGCTCGTTGTAATATCCTAGACATGCATCCTATTCTCGAAATTACTCTGTAAATGGATCTCGAGGAGGCTTGTCCGTTTGTTCATCCTCTTATGTGAACGGTGTGTCTAGCATTGTGTCAACTACGTCTCAAAGTCTTTGAGATCATGGCATATTGTGGCTCTTGCCTAGTAAAACTATTGAGAAACACAAATCTAGAATCTTGAATATGATGGAACACAACTTTCTTTCGTCTTCCCTGAGAATTGTCTTTTGGAGTCCAGGTGTTTCATTTTCATGCAAGAGACTGCTCTATCAACGAATGGAGCAAGCTTTGTGTGCAAAGTGCTGATGAGATGTGCATATCTGCCTTTGGTGCGTTTTAGACCTCAAGGAGATGCATGGAGCATTTGTAAACGAGATGAACGCGAGAGTGGGCAAATCTAACGCCTGGGGTCACAGAATAAATCAGATAGACTCGGACTTTCAGTGAAAAATCATTGTCATACGGGTTCAAAGAGACGAGTTCTTTGGAAAGACAGAGATGCAGGGTATTGACTGAAATCCCAATTGCACATTCTTTGCAGCCCTATCTAGAAGGGGAATGAAATGGTATATGAGTCACCGCTGCCGCTCTAAAATTTCTCTTGCTAGTCACCCAGATCACCGATACTCAAGCCTGACTTCACGCATCTTGGAAACTTACCTTTTTCGGAAATTTCGAAAATTTCCATCAAAACCATCGGTCCGCAACGCCTTTTGGCAATCCTGCCGCACTCGCTGCACAGGAAGCTACAGATCCGATATTTTCTGTCGTCATGTCTGGAGATTCATCCAAAGACCAATCCAAGGACACGACTCCCTCGCAAATTCCGAACACCATGGCTCAGACGGGTTCAAAAAGTGTTCCTGAAGTTGAAGATATGCCAGATCATCTTCTCAATGTCGTCGCCACTCGCCCAAATACCAACGTCTCTGACGCCGCTCGGGAGGACAACCCCCAGACAGATGAAGAAGATCAGACCGGCTCTATAACATCCCCTCCACAGATCGATGCGACAACCCAGCTAGCCCAAGGATTCCTCGACGACACCGATCCAAACCAATGGACAGAAAGACGTGGCCCAAGCATCGAGTCCCCTATGGAACGACTTCATCGGCAAGACAAAGAATGCTCGAATTTCACAGCCAGCGATAGTCCCTTAGGCGACGCTCATCGTCATGTCAATGAAGAGAATGAGACTACAGAGCACGCATCGTCAGGCCACCGAAACACTACCTCAGGTCAAAGTATTCCGCAAGGAGATGGCGTCGATGACATGGGACCTTCCGATCTACAAAATGTGAAGTCTTCAGGCGCTCAACCAGTCCATCAACCAGATGAACCTCACTCTTACCAGGTGGAGGCAACGGCCACCGACTTGCAAGATCACCATATTGAGGCGCGGCCAGTTCTCCAAGCTCGATGTTCGTCACGCACACCAGAACCTCAAGACGCTTCACTCCCCACGAATGAACACTACTACTACAGACCATTCAGCGGAAGTCGGGATGTCGGAGGAGTGATAACTGAATACCTCGCGGGTGATCTTGTGTTCGACCCGGAAAACGCACACAACTCGCACGGAACGCAGAATTGGATCCGCATTGGAACGACGAATGGGTTGGAAAACGAGAGGCTGCAGAAGTTTCGACAAGAGATGGAGGCTGGCGCTTCTCCAACAGCTCCGGTTCACGCCTCCTCTGGTCAGCAAACTGGTCAAGTTCCTTCAGGCGCTTCTGGAGCAGGACAGTCTTCAGCGGCATCAAATTCGTCAACATTGGCTCCCGAGGATTGCTATTACTACAGCATCGGAACTGGAAATGGACTCAAAATCCATGAATTCATGGCCTCCTTCAGTCCAGAGATTGTTGTTTGGGATGGGAACAATCTTAACAGCATGCACAACAACCCTATGTGGATCCGCATTGGAACGAGCTACGGCCCCATAGAGTCTTTGTTACAAGCCATACGCTTAAGATTTCACGCCAGTCTTACTCTAGGTAAAGGCACTGCACCGAATGCTTCTCCCGCCAGCACGCAAAATGGTGCTGAAACTGAAGGTAGCGTCCCTGAGTCCACTCCTGCAAGTTTAGACCCCGAGGCCAAAGTTTTTCATGCACGTCAGAGAGCCGCTGAAGGAGATGAATGTCCCGAATGGGTCGACACGTCTGGGGGCACTAAGTACAATCCAGCAGCCTCTGCAAGAGATAAAGAGGACGATGACGAGGCAAGTCAAAAGGCTGATGGGTTGCATGGTCCACGAGGCAAAGGCGCGCCATCAAAACCCTTCTCCCAAGCAAACAGTGATGGCTTGACGGATGACACCCCAGCGGAAATTTTTACAGCCGAGGAACTACGCATATTACGAGAACAAGTGACGGAAGGGTGGCCGTGGCTCCCCCATCTCACGCTTCGATCCGTCATCTGGGGCGATAGATTGAAGGCGTACAACACCGCCGACGAAAGCGACGCAGACAAGCAGCAAATTGGCTCCGTGCTGGTGGAAGAGGACCCGAATGAATTAAGCCGAGAAGATCTTGGGAAGATGCTCCGGGCACTTGCCTATGCTCACCTCGCTAATGTGGACGAGCTGTCGAGATGTTGCGAGTCCTACAGACAGAAGATTAAGGACCTGGAGGACCGCTTGAGTGAACGAAGTGGTCCATCTAACAAGGCGCGAGATCCGGGTACAGATGATTCGTTTCCAGAGAAATCGGGTCGTTCGGTGTCGACTGTTGTTCAAGACACAACTCGACATCTGCAAGACCTTTTACAGAGCACCGAGCTCATGTCCTTTGGTCGGAAAATGGGGACAATTGCAGCCGTACAACTGACGGTGAGGAAAGCAAAGTGGGAGATTCTTGACTTGCCCGATCTTGTCGAGAACAAGGTAGCCTTCTTGAAACACTCATATTACATTCTAGAGCACGTCAAACGCATGCTCGCTGTCATGGATGGCCACGAATACTTCGTGGCAAGAAACGGAGATGTCAGGATTGAGTGGACGGGAGCAGCTGAAGCACAGAAGGAAACCCTGGAACCCGGTTTTGACAACCTTAGGAGACTGATCAAGGACTTTGCGCAAGAAATCCCACGCCTAAGCAGGGTCCAAATGAATTCGGGTCTTAGTCTAAGAGGGGGAAGTGGTTCGCCGAGTGATGTCCCGGAGGTTGGTGCAGACGTCAGTCCTCCGGATCAAGGTGAGGATGACTCGGGGCTCTATTCGCAATACGAATCGGATCCCATCAGATATATCATAGTGCGTACGGCCGATATCCTGCAGGCTACCCTTTCAGTCGCGATGAGTCCTTCTGAGGTCTCGTTGAGACGAACTGTGCCGTCAACAGATTTCTTAGAGGCAATGCGCAAAACAGTGAGTGATTCAAAGGACTATATTTGTGACGTGGAACAAGATGATCGCGGCGACATGATCGATGAATATTGGGACATGATCATCGAACTCTCGAAACAAATCGAGCTGGTGAATAAGACCATGGAGCAGAAAAAAGGGAATTTGACAAATTGTCTCGATCGCCTCAAGGTCCTGGTCGATGCCTTGGGCTTGAAATTCAAACTGGAACCAGCATCGGAGAGCGCAGTTCGCGTCGATACGAGTAATGATGGAGGCGAGCATGAGCAGCCCGACTTGAGCCCCGCGAGAAAGATCATTCACAATTCAATCGAGTATCTACAAGCACGTCTCCCTGGAGCGACGGGGACTTTTGATGATGAGCTTGGTAGAGATGCGTCAAGAAAGGATATTTTGGAGGCAATGGAGGGGGCTTTAACGTCTTCAAGGGCTGATATCAATAATGTGAGCCAGGCTGACGAGAGTGTTGCTACTTATCTGGCAACAACCAACTCCATCCTCGAACTCATCAAACTGATGCTAGAAACCATGGAGCTGGAAAAAGTTGAGAAATCGATACACGCGAAAAGAAATCGTGCGGGAAAAGGGGACAAGGACCTCGATGAAGCCTGGAAAGAATCGACAAGAATGGCGGAGACTATCGCGGTGGATAGATTTGCCAAACTGAAGCAACTGATCGATGAGCTCGCGAAGAACTTCGAATACCCTGATAGCGAGAGACCATTTTCTGGCACCCCCTTTGGGGGCTATGAGGGTGATGGTCCTGACGGTGGAAGAGACTTTGATAATAGCGATACTGGCAACAAGGATGGACATCAGGACTCGGAGAATAGCGAGGTTAATCTGAGGGGTGGAGCAGGATCCATGAGTGAGCTTGGTGGTGAGGAAATCGACGATAGTGAGGCTGAGGATAGTAGTGTCTGCAGTCGAGATACCACACTTGTCCCTAGCACTCTGGCCGCAGCATCCACCGGGGCGTCTGTCGACTCGGAGGCTAAAGCCGATGCTGGAAGCGTCGGTAGGCAAGATGCGACAATGGTTTCCAGAAACACCTCCGGCGAGGGGAGTACAGGAACTTCTGCGACGGAAACCGACCCCCCCAGCGGATCATGGGCGAGTTCAGCCACCATGAACGACGATCCCGACGCCGAATTTGACGCCTCTCAAAGCATGCTCCAATCCATGGAAGACGTGGACCTCTCCCGTCCAACTTCCTCCAGCGTCGTCCCACCGTCCACCTCAGGCGGCGATCCCGACGCCCACAGCGGAGCCCAGGAAATGAGCATCGACTTGCTAAAGATCCTCGAAGAATGGAAAGCCGCGACCGGAGTCCCGAGGCAGTGGGTGGAATACCACTTCGATCCCATTTGCTTGCCGCGTCAGATTTGGAAGGAGAACTGGTTGGCGATGTGCTATGCGAGGTTGATGGCCGAGAACCAGATGAGGGAGCTGCAGAAAGAGATGGAGGAGGCAAGGGAGGGTGACAATGCGGACTGTGAGGAGGAGAAGAGGGCGCTGAGTGAGCGGATCGAGGACTTAGAGGAAGGCTTGCAGGCTGCTGAGACCAAGATCGCAGGGTATGAAAAAGTCGGCCGAGATTTCGTTCATTCTTGGTTTGAGGTGTCTACCTGAGTGGTGCCGAGGTGCCATCGATAGGAGCATTCGAGTGGCGTGGGAAACGACTATGGAGTGGGAACTTATTAAGGGACGATGGCGATAGAATGTAATAACAGAACTAAAGAGATCGTTACTTTGAACCATGAGCCACAACTTTCTTGATGACTTGGTAGACTTTGTAGAAATCACGTAATAAGTCATACAAGTAAGTGACCCTTCTAGTTTGGAGAGCAGGCGACGACCACAAGGACGTTTCAAAGAACTGACACGCCACTTGGCACTAGGGAATAATTCGAATTCATCATCGGATTCTGACCGAAAATATCAAGCAGATACCAAAGGTTGTTTCCAGATAACACCCTCGGGGAAACAAACGAAACGCCTCATAAAATCATAACATTCAATGACTATCCACTACCATCCCCTAGTAAGAACTTAGCAACATGCTACCTACTCTCAATGCAAAGGTAAAGGCCATAGTTATATACCCCATGAGGATATGCCCAGGCTCGCATATGATCATCAGGCGTCCTATCTGGCACCCAAGCTCAACGTGCAATATTCCTACAAAAGTAGCAACCGAATTAAACGCCCCCACACCCAAAGTCATTCCACACGACGTTCGTCTTTTTCAATCACCCATGACCTCATCATCTACTTCATCATCCGCCTCCGCGGGACCATTACCACTCTCGCCATGACTGTCAGGTGGGTCTTCTTCCTCGATGAGTTCTCCCCGTCCTAGGTCCTCGGTTCCCTCTTTAGGTTCGGGTTCCTCGAATGGATCATCTTCCTCTTCACTCTCCTCCACGCGCTCTTTGCTCTTTGCAAGCTTTCTTGCGTCGATGGCTGCTTGTTGAGCTTTACTTTTATGACTTTTCTTTGGCTTGGCCTTCGGTTCGTCGAGATATGCCAGGATGCCCTTGAAATTGGGACCAAGGTGCGCTTTGTTACGTTGTATGCGGGGTTTTAACTTTCCCGCCAACGGCTCGGTGGCATCAATTACCTTTGCAACGATAGCCAAAACGATCTTGCCAGTGAGTTCACATAATTGCTTTTCGCCGTTCAACGCCTCACTTTGCCTTTCGTTCTCCGTTTCTGGCTCATTGTCCTCATCTTCAGCTTCGGAGTCCAAGTCTTCCGGCTCTTCATCCTCGGCTGGATCCTCCAGCTTCTTTCTTGACTTCTTTGCGTGTTCCTTCTCCAACAAGGCAAAGCAGGCCTGCAATTCCTTCTGCACTTCTGGAGTTATTTCGGTAATGAGGGTTTGCAACTGGCTGTTATCAACGTCCTTCGAGTTAGCCGCCTTCCGTAAGGTGCTAAAAAGTACGAATACATCGAGGACGGTGCCTGAACCGAGTAATCGCACAGCATCTGGAGAGCCCCGAGATGAGAAAGCGGAGGTCAGGTTAATGACAAAGGTCTCCTGCCACTCGCTCAATTGTTCAATGTCCGCATCAGGAATCTTTCGGCCAGCTGAGGATTGTTCAGTCAAGTCCTTGATCTTCCACATGAAGTAGAACATCAAAGACTTCATCGCAGAGATAACAACTCCATCCTCTAAGTCATCACGGTCTCGATCCTCGGAGTCCTCGTATATTCCTCTGACGATGAGATCGAGAAGGATCGTGATTGGGAGTGGGCCACTATTGCTTGGGTTGCTTTCCAACGGCTCGACACAACTTGATATGCTTGCCAGTCGCTCTAATCGCGCAAGAGTGTGAGAAAGTTCTGTTAGAACCTTGTTTGACAAAGTCCCCCTCGCTGATATCTTGCCGAGTTCGCTGAACTTTTGCAGCGTGACTGTAACGTCCTGCCACAGTGATTGGATTTTAGTTTCTGTCACTTCCTCTAGCTCTTCGTAGCCACGAGCATGAAGCAAAGCAGCTCCAGCCTCTTCCAAAACCCCTTTGTCAGCGTGACTGTTGAACTGGGCGCTGATCTCGTCAAGCAGCTCGGAGTACGCAGTAGAGTCTTGACGCAGTTCCTCGAAGACACCGAGGTTGAGTACATGTTCTAATCGTAACACAGTGGCCGCCGTTTTTGGGTCTGCCCCGTATTTCTTCAGTAGTCTTGGAATCAGGCCCGCCAGGTGGAGAGCACTCTGCTCCCGTGCTTCGGAAGCCTCATTTCTCGTCGGTTTCCGTCTGTTCTTATCCAAGTCTTCGGCGTGAAGCAGCCTCAGCTTGACGATGGCGTTGAGTGTCTCAAGCATGATCAGTTCCTCCTTCTCCGTAGGTCTGAAAGCTTCTCTTAACGCTCGCTCGGTGTCGGTTGAACCGAATGCTACCGAATGATCGAACAATAGATATCCAGCAAGGGCCTCCCATTCTTTCAATTCTGGAATCTTCTCGTACAAGGCTTGGGCAGCAAGGGTGAACCGGGACTCAGTCCCTGTAACTTTGAGAAAACCTTGGTCAATCTGGCTAGGAACCTCGTCCTGGTCTGCACCATCATAGCTTTGTAGAATCTCGGCGAAGCACTTCAGTCGTAGCCATGTCTCTCGCGGTACATCAAAGTTGTCCTTGTCCTCAACCTGGAGAAACTCCTCGACTATTTCTTCTCCTCCAAGCTCCTCGATTTTAGCTTCATAAAGATCCTTGAGGTTTTCTGAGAAGAATCCCACTAGAGCTTTGCGAACTTTTGGTTCCGCGTCGAAGATGAGCCGTCCAATGATATCTATGTCACTGGGTTCCAGTAAGCCTGCTTCTCGAATTGTGTCAACAACTGTTACCGCAAAGGCACGAACCGTAGGGTCCGCATCAGAAGTCGCCATTTCGATGATACGGGCTTGAAATCGCTCAATGAAACCGTGCATTTTCTCGAGGTTGCTTGGGATTTTCATAACTTTCTCAAGTTGCTTTAGAACTTCAAGTCGCACCGGCATAGCTTCATCAGAAAGGAGCCAACCCATGTATCGCAGGTACGTCCCGTCTCTAAAGAAATCTGGTAATACTTGAATCCAAGATCCTAGACCTTCCACGCACTCGACTCGGATTTTGGGATCCACGTCGCGGTATCTGTGAACCCAGATAGTGTCAAAGTATTCGTTGATCAGCTTAATAATCAAGTCCTGGCGCGCCTCAATCGCCTCAACCTTGCGTTCAAATTCCTTCAGGCGAGCTTGATTGACCTGCTTTTTATTCTTCTTTTCGCCCCCAAGTTGTCGCGAAGTGTCTCCTGCAGCCTTAGCCTCTTTTCCAGCGACCACGCATAGAGCAGTGGTCAGTGTGTTTGCTATCAAGGTAGCTGTATGCCGAAATGGTCGAGAGGGGGAGGAGGTCAAAGGCGCAACCCAAATATGGACCGTGTCCAGAAGGCTAGTCTCATACATCAAGCCGGACGCGTGCAATGCCTCTACTAAGATACGGAAAAAGTCGACGATATAACTGCGGAGACCACGCATGTTGGGAGATTTCGAGATTAGAGGATAGTCGGTCACACCCTCCTATGAATGGTTAGCAAGTGACACGTAAGAATGATGCACTATAAATACAGCTTGAAACTCTTGCTGGATATCACTGAGTCGACCTTCAACATTGTCGTCATCATTTATGTCGTCTTCTGTGACCTTCGAGCCGCATCCAGAGCACTTCAAAATGAAATTGATCAAGTCGGCCATTTCAACAACATTATCACTTCGGTATCTGTCTAGCCACTCGGAAACAACATCCTCAATTCTGTCATTGCTAAACACTCTGCCTGCGAAAACAGGTTAGACTAATTTGCAATGTACAAGTCGCCTCGCGTACTTACCATAGAGACCCTCCTCCGCGTCGTCGACAATTACAACTTTCTTAACCTTTTTGGGGCGATTTGGAAGTCGAAGAGGAAGTGCATCTTCGTGTGACGCAGTTCCGTTGACTTTGGGCTTCTTGAGAGCAGGTTTTCTGGCGCTTTTCGATTTCGACTGTGAGGGTTTCTTCTGTGTGCTCCTTTCTTCCTCTTCTGCTGAGCTTTCTTGCGGCTCGTCGCTGGCTTCTGCAACTTCGTCCTCGACACCAGACGCGTCATTCTCTATATCGCCTCCGCCTCTTTTCCGCTTCGCGCTTGTGTGGGAGGACGGCGCATCGGGTACAAATTTCTCTGGGAGTTTGATGGTGCGTCCAGATTTGCGCCGACCACCAGTCGCGGCGGGAAGGCTCGAAACGTCATTTTTTGAGATATCCATCAGTGGATGTCTGTCTGAGAGTAGTCATTGATACATCTGTTGGTAAAGGAAAGGTGGGTTGTGGTCGAAGTGTTGTATTCGATTTCGATGATAAAGCGCGTTCAAAGGTCTCTTGTTGATGGCTCGAGTTAGCGATTCGCGAATGGCAGGCGCAGGCCGTCCAAAATTGCTGCCTTACTACTGCCTCAGGCTACTATCTATTCTGCTTACCTAATACTAATTACTCCTATCAACAAGAGGCTCAAACTCAACTTGGTCCCGAAGTTAATACATGATCTATTCAATTATGCATAGAACAGGGTTTTGTGGTTAGAGTCTCGATTTAAGTCAGAATTATTCCTCAAAGTGATCGGTTTCATTTACATTTTTGCTCGTTGAGAAAGTCCATGGATTCGCCCCAGAACCTCAACCCACCATGTCCTCCCCTTTTCCTCCGTCCTCCTCAGCTCCGGGTAAAGGATGCCTCATCGTGGGACAATCACCTCAAAAGCTCTCCTGCTTGTCCAAGATGACATTCCAGTATCCCCTCAAACTTATCTCGCCCTCGCCGGCGTCCCATCATAAGAGCGTCCTGGTGTTCCTCTTGACCTACGGCGGTGGACTTGTAGGAGGAGATCAAGTGAACCTTACAATTGATGTTCAGAAGGCGTCGAAACTCAGCATAGCCACCCAAGGACATACCAAGATTTTCAAATCTCCCACGCCAGAAGTAACCACGAGACAAAACCTTCACGTCACTATTGAGAGCGGCTCTGCACTCTGTCTCCTTCCCGATCCCGTTCAGCCATTTGGAGAAAGTGTCTACGAGCAATCTCAAGTTTTCACTATTCACGAGAAGGGATCTTTGTGTTTGTTGGATTGGGTATCCGCAGGGAGGACTGCCAGAGGGGAGGACTGGGACTTTTGGAGATGGAGTGGACGGAACGAGGTTTGGATGTCGACGGATGAGCAGTCAAAGCCAAGGCTACTGCTACGTGACAACGTTTTGCTAGACTCTCCAATCGTAGACAAGGAGCTAAATCTTGTCAAGAAGAAGATGCAAGGGTTAGAAGTATTCGGCACGTTAGTCCTGCGAGGACCCCACGTTGAATCATTAGCTGCCTTTATCTTGAAAGAGTTCGCGGCTCTCCCTAGAATTGGAGCTCGCGATTTCAGGTCTCAGGAGAAGAAGGAAAAAGACAGTTCCATTGTATTGTCACACGAAGAATCATGGAGAAGGGACAGATTAAAGCAAGAAGCTCGAGATGGTGTCATGTGGTCAGCCGCCAAAGTCAGAGGGTGCACTGTCATCAAATTCGGTGCCCGTACAGTAGAGGGTGGTCGTGTGTGGATTGGAGGTATGATAAAGGAAGAAGGGTCAATGGTACAATGCTTTGGAGAGGAGGCTTTGATGTGTATTCGATAAAAGCTTAGGTGTCGAGGAAATCATGTGTAGAAAATCCACTCCTTGCTACTACCCATCGTCTCGGCCTAAAAGCTCACAAGAGGCACATCGATGTACTTGATCATCTAGGCGGAGGTCAAGACGATTTTTATTACTGACTGTTGTTTCCCTAGTCAATCTTAAAAGCCCAACAATATGCTCAAAGGGCGCTCGCACGTAGTTGATCCTCCATGCCGTTGACCGATCGACAGATCATTGGCGTTTCTGTTAGAGAAATTAACGTCAAAATCCCGCAATTTAGGGTCTAGAAACTCGTAACTCTTCTTGCTCCTCCTAATGAGCAGCATTCTCAGCATTATGTGTAGCCTGAACACCGAGCAGGAATTGATCTATCTCGCGTAGGCGCTTGTTCAAAAATTCAAGGCGTCTCCTACACTCAAAGGCGCAAGAGACAGACGGAGCTCCCTTCTCCCAAACCTCGCGGTAGTAGCGGATGTGATCGTGGACTAAATTGTATCTGTGGCGGGCTTGGTTGTAGTAAATCTTGCATTTCAAGCAATACCGAAAGGCGGTAAGCCCGGGAGCAGAGCAGATGTCGCATTTCGGGATCTCATCAAGATTGACAGCTCGGGCATCGTAATCGCTCTCGTTGAAGACGGGAAGGCTAAATGTGGGGAGGTTTGTTTCTTTGGGGCGGGCATACATCTGTTGGTGAAGTGTCAGTTGCTGCTAAGCGAGGGGGGGGTGTCAAGCGACAATAGGAGGAAAATAGAAACGCATCGTACCTTGAGTAAAGGTAATATGAGCGGCAGAAAGTGGAATAAATTTGCTGCTAGTTGTTGTCAAAGTTGACAAGAAAATAAAAAAATGTGAAAAAATGTGAAAAAAAAGTTAGAGGAAGGTCACTTAAAATATTCTTGTCAGTTGGACCCGATTGTTTTTACCCGAACGTCCTATTTGCATTAACTTACATCCAACTAAAGTACCGGAATGTTCTACTAATTGTAACTCATTTAATAATTGGTTGTGTAGTTAATGGTAAATCTGTCGATCGCTTTACCTCGTACACACCTCACTAGTAGAGAACGGGAAAAGGAAGTTTCAACCATTCTACCGCATGCAGATATTTCCGTTGAGCTATTGTAGCTGCGAATCATACCTCACTTAGAGTTTTCTTTTAAAGGGGGACAATCAAAACACCTCTCGCTTAGCAAATCAAGTTAGCTCGATATCCCTGACGTCTGTAGAGCGACTAAAGGCGGTTGTCCCTTCCCTGTCACCTACGGAGGGGCTTCCAAGGAACTAATTGATGTGAGATGTGAGTTTGGTTTGAAAACTGAAAGTCAAACCAAGCAGGTTCAACAAACTTAGTTAACTCTACCTCCCTGAACAACTTCCTGAAGCCGCGAGATTTGAGTTAGCGAATCTTAACATTACAGAAACACACAATAATTTTCGCAACAGCACCTTCAAAGTTGAAAGTTAACGAGACAGTGAATTGTAATTGTCCAACACGGATTGGATGTGGGTGAGCTTTCACCATGATAACAACCCTAAAAACAATTAAAACAATTTCAACGCCACCCTCAAAATCACATCCTAAAGCACAGGAACAAATATTTTCCAGACTCCACCGGTTAGCAACTGTGAAATATCACACTGTCTGTTGCTTCTACCTTTTGGCATCGATCTTTCGCACCAATTTGTGACAGGAGAACAGTGAAGGACATCTATTGACATCAAAGGCAAGCCAACCGATCCGAAAACAATGGTGGGATTTAATTTTCCATCAATATTCTCGCTGTACCTCGGAGCCCAATGTTTGTTGAATCAAATTGATAGCAATGACTCTGCACAACGCTTACAGCTGCGAGGTATCTGGGGCGCATAGTATAGCGGACGACGGTTAGCTCTTGGGATTTGAAGTGACGTGTTTATCATGACAGAGAACAAGCATATCTAATTCAATTCCCCCAGAGATGACAAAACACCAGCAGCTAAAATATCTCGAGCTATAAAGCAATTCTTTGGTTCGTCCTCTCTGGCTACTCTTGTGGGCCACAAGATGCACCTAAGTGTCTGCTTGGATACCGCACCCGCCCAAGATGAAATTTCTCATTTCTTGTAAAACACTTCCATTTCGGTAGAAGCATTTAGTAAACTTTAATCAGCACCAGGGTAGCCATTGTTACTTAATTTGTTGAGTTTACTCTGAGTTAAGCTAAGTGAAGTATGAGTAGTAGTAATAATTAACTTAACGTGACTTATCAGTGAGTCGCATATATTAGTGAGTCGTGCACTTTTCCTTGGCACGGAACTTCAAAGATAAATAATAATCTTAATAAAAATAATTAAATTTTTATAAATTAAATTCTAAGGAGCTAGAAACATCTTCTTCTATTTTACAAGTTCGTACGTTATAGCTAGCTTCTCTATAAGTGCTAACGTACGACATAAGCGAGTGGGCCACCTAAGCGAGTAGGTCACACCTACATCAAATTCACACTCTTTGCCCTTTACCTCGATTTTCTTAACAACTAGCTATAGGAACCCCTTTAAATGAAAGTCATATTATCCTTACTCTTTAGGCTCTTAAAAACCACCCTAGACTTAGTGTACGAAAGGTAGCTAAGCTATATAATATCTCTTAAACGACCTTAACGTATTATTAGAACGAAAAATACTCTTAAGTAGAAATAATAGTTAAATTATAAAAGATTTTAAATCTAGAAGAAAGAACTATTATTTAAAGAGTATTTAAGCTAGAATCCTAAGAATTTCCTATATAAATTAGTAGTATTAAAGATATAATAAATTTACTTTATTATAAACGTAACGTATTACTAGTTAGAAAGAACTAGACTAAAAACTTTATTTATTAATAACTAGAGCTCTAGATATAAAAAACACGTTTATATAATAACTAGAGAGTATTATATAAGAATCTAAAGAAGATTTAAGCTTAGTTTTAGCTTATAACTAATTTTATAGCTAAATTAAGAATATATATTAAGAATATATATAACTTTAATAAGACTAGGTTTTTAATAGATATTCTTAGTATAACTACTATTATAACTAGCTTAGATCGTACGACTAAGATTAAACTAGTTTAGTCTAGTAATTAAGAGTAGATAATAGTAATTTAAGATATTAATTTATAGAGCTAGACTATTCTACTATTTATTATTTTTAAGAGTAATATTATCTAACTTTCTAGTATAAAAAATAAAATTTTCTAGCTAGTTAGAGAATTACTATCTCTAAAAATAACTAGATAATAAATAAAGTTACTCTAGAATAGCTTAAGTACTTTAAGTAGTTTACTTATATAAAGATAGTAGGTACTTACTATCTTCTAGTTCTAGATAGCTATAAATGTTACTACTTAGCTAACTTTAAGAAATACTATTATATAAATAATATTCTTATACTTTATATACTAGTCTATTTATCTTACCTACTTTAGTCTTTAGATATTAGATATTTTAGGTCTTTAAAGAAAGTATATAGTTAATAAATTAAGAATCTTATCTAGACTTAAATTACTAATATTAGTAAGAAAGTCTTTCTACCTATATATAAGAGACTAGACCTTAAATAACTTAAAAGAAATAGTTTCTAAAATTTTATTAAGAAGTATATAGAGAGCTCGTAAAAGTATAGCTTCTATAGAGTCTATATATATAAGAAGAGATAACTAGAACCTTCTAGAAGTAATAGAATAGAGTAGTATCGAACTAAATCGAATTCTACTTATAGCTAGTACTTAGCGAGAGTTAGTACTTAGTAAGAGCTTTTAGTCTAAGTATACACTAGGGTTCTAACTCTTATATTACTTCTCTTCTTTTCTTTACTTTTACCTAGTTATATACTTCTTCTATTTAACTAGAGTAGTAGTACTCTCTATTATCGATTCTAGCTTCTAAGTTAGATGTCTATAACTAACCTACTTAACTAGATACTTCTATTAATTATCTCTTCTAGAAGCTTTCTTCTACTTAAGTATACGCTTTACCTCGTATACTTCTATATTATCGACTAGTATTATAGAAGGCTAGCTTTCTTCGATAATCTATTCTAGTAGTAGTATTATATATATAGGTCGTAGAAGTCTAGTATAAAATATATTATATATACCTAGTAGTATATTTAGATAGTAGCTATAAGATCTAACGACCTCTATAACTATAAACTTTATATACCTAGTATCTAGCTTCTTATAGGGCCTATCTATTTTAATATTCTCTAGACTAAGCTATATCTTATCTTCTATCTAGTAGTTAGATATCTAGTCGTACTTTTAATTAGTTATCTACTTCTAAGCTTCTTAGACCGCTACTATTACCGCTTACGCTTACTCTCTTACCTCTTTTAGTTTTTATATAATTCGATTAGCTTTAGCGATTAGAGAGTCTCTATTATCTACCTCTAATAATTTAATATCTTTAGATAGACTCTAATACTATTTATAAGATAGAAAGAATAGACTTATACCTATAGATATTAAGTCTTATTTATATATTCTAGATATAGCTAGTAGTAACTATTTAAGCTAGTCCTTCTAGGTCTAGTCTATAAACTAGTATAAGACTATTTTAACTACTTCGTTTATTTATTTAATAGTACTATTAGTCTCTAGTAAGAAGATAGTAAATAACCTACGCTTAATTTATAGTAGCTTATATACTCTCTTTTATAGGGCGCTTATAAACTATATATCTCTATTATAGATAATTACTAAAGATAGAAAGTAGTAGAGTAGATATTATTATAGAAACTATTTAACTACTATTTTAGCTTTAATATCTTCTAGACTATCTACT
>MU251541.1:0-70293 GCA_019669835.1 Amylocarpus encephaloides
TATAGAGGGCAGTCCCTATTAAATGTTTCTTGAGAAATACTCTCTTTACCCTACCCCAGAAACCAAATTCTGACTCCTGCATAAGGCTCTCAGGAGAATTCTTTAGCGTCTGCTAAAGACGTACTTATTTTGTGTCAATCTACATCTGTAGTTTTCCATTAACTACCTAAAGACTCAGATCGTATTTCTAATATTTTGAGTATAATTTCACTGAATAAGAGTAAGTTGGAAAAGAATAGATATATCATATCTTCAATTTAAGCTTGCGGAGAGTATTTCGAGCAGTAACACAATGTGTGGATAGGATAAGTAGCTCTAAGCAATCATCGACAGATTAAATATGAATCACCCTGAATACGTCAGAGAACGGTCAGCGTTAATCAAAAAGCAAACAAACTCACAGGCTTCTGCTCTTTTCTTGATAATGAGGAACCCATGGCCACCCTCCTCTTTTTCTTTGGGATTTGTTAATAGGATGCAATGAGATATAAAAAAGAGTTAACTCTTCCACCAACACTCTTTCCTCTCCCTTCATAAATACAGCTTCGACTCCAAGACTTCAATCTCCAAAACAAACCACCCCTCACACACGACCAGCGAAAATACAACAGCGGATCTTCTACCCAAGCTTCAAAAATCACGCACCTACACTCCTTCCATATTACCTACATTCTCTAATCGCGCCATTCTCCCAAAATGTCCTCGAGCCAGGCCCCGTCCACTAGTCAAACATCTCCTTGGAAGTCGGAACACGATGCTGCCCTTCTAGAACTGTACATGCAAATGCCGGAGCAGCAGCGACAAAGCCTCGGAGGACCTGCATCTATAATTTCCAACAGTCTGGTGGAGAAGTTTGGACGCCTCGAGCATTTCAATCCCTAGGACTGTCAGGATAGATATTTGAAACTTACTTTTCAAGAAAGCGAGGAGCCGAGATCTGTGGTGCAGACTATTGTCGATGGTTTTAATGAATGGAAGTAGGCTCGTGGTGGAGACATGGCTATGGGAAGCCCAGTTCTTGGATATGAATTGGAACAGTGTACAGTAGATGTATTGTCATTTAAGAGCGTGCGGCAGAACTCTGAATACCCTCTAATGAATCTTCGCACAGCCACATAAAACATCTTACAATGCAATTGAGAAACATATACCTCCCTATTACTACTAAAACAATAAGTTTGGTTGTGTGAAACACAATCGGAGAATTGAACCATTTCTCATTTGAATTCCAGGAGACCAATGGCACGGTAATTAGCGTGCACCTAGAGTTTTGACACAAACTCTAGTCATAGGTTTCTCTATTTGTCACTGCTACCTTCTCATCAAGTCGCATAGAGCGTCATCGTACAAGCTGCTTACTCCCTATCCTAACCCACTTCCCTCCACTATCCATTCCGCTCATCCCCTAAAATTCCCTAAACATTCCTCCCTCTTCTTCATAATCCACCATCACCACCAAATCCCCCTATTATCTCCTACACGCCCCAATACTACACCTTTCCTCCAAATCATCACAGCCACTGCCAAACTCCGTTTCATCTCAACGGTGGCCTTTTCAAGGTTCTCGAAAACCTTGTTATCTTGGACGCAGGGTTGTTCTGTCGTCCAGTTTCAGGGCACGGAGTCAAGGGGGCGAGCATCTTAGGGGTTATAGGGATTGCAGAAAAGTTAGAAGGAAAGAGTATGGTGAGAAAGTGGATGTCTAATGTTGATTCTAGCCCTAAAGAGGAGTGTTTCCTTTCTCCAAGTTTGTGGCAAATTTCTGTAGAAAGTGAAACCAAGGTAAAAGAGATAGTGGAGAGGGCTGTCTGTTCTACCGTGCTCGTATTAACCGCGAATCATGTATCTTTACCATTCACGAATACAATACTCCCTGTCCTCCATGGTAGGGAATGTGAGTACGTTGTTAGCAAAACAATTAGCTGTATTCCTAATTATGGGGCGCGGCAAAGTTGAAATTATTCCCACCGCACCTAGCTCTCCTTATACCTTCCCACATCTCCATTTCCGTAAAATCCATATAGCTTTAGCAGCCAGGCTCCATCCCTTCCAATACGCCAGAAAATATAATGATGTTGACTCCATTTGCACAAAGAAATGATTGGGTATCCTCGGTATTCCTCCTCCACTTCCACCTTCCATTCATTATTGAGATTTGTTCACCATCGGGTCTCGTTTAGACTTGGGATCGACGGGCGCGTCGTCTGGCGAGGCAGCGTGAGATAGAGAGACCGATGAGACCGACTGCGACGACGAAAACGATACAGAAAACAACGATGACGCCTGCTTCTTGACTGGCCCAGTTCCGCTTGGCAAGCATGTGCATGTTGCTTCGGATCGTGAGGGTTGAGATGGCTGCCATTTTGACTATGGAGAGATGCTTGTTAACATGATTCGCAGAATGTAAGTCTTAGAATCTCTTAATAGCTTTCTAAAGACCATAAAACGAGAGTTGAGTACTTACAAAACAAAAATGTATAAATCCCAAAAGACGGCAGATGCTGAGAAGGTGTTGAGAAGGTGTTGCAAGTATTGATAGACGACAGGATGCTTTTGATGTTTTCAAATGATCATCCAAGTGGAGAAAGAGCCTGTAAGGTGCGGGATAGATAGCTCGAGCTTCGAGCTAACCGAAAATAGATGAATGTAGGATCTTAGTCAGCGCCAAACTCGGTTGCATCATACAGTAGTCTGTGGACCTCTTATTCACGGATCCGTCGGCAGGAATGAGGTATTTTCTGCTATGTCTACTATGTCACATTCCGACTGGAAACACTCTTAAAGATCACATTCCCTCGGATATATACTTACAGATGCTGATTATCGTTCAAATCTTCACATCTCCCCGCTCCATCAGCTGTTTCAGTCCTCTTTAGCCAGCTTGCTCAAGCTCCCGCACTCATTGAGGCTCGGCGGGTACACCAAGGCTGACACAAGCTTTGGCGGTGACTTGGCAGTCGATCTAAATTGGTTGAAACTCATTTTACAAGTGTAGTTGATCACATGACTGTCCTCGAAGCTCAGATCAGGAGCAGGTGTACTGTACAGTACATTTGAAAGGTTTGAGTAGTTTTTGTTTGTGATTCATGTCTCCGCTTCAAAATGAGAATTAAAAAAAGGATAAACTCATGGTTTTCGCCATCCAAAATCATTAGCTTTAATAAGAGCCGGGTATAATTCTTCGTAGATTGTCCTATACGAAGGCGGACGGTATGGAAAAATGCGTATTTTGGCTAGCTAAGTCAGGGAGCTTCTTGACAGGCCTTCCAAAGATATTAACCTTTGTTCAAGAACAGATAACCCTGTCCGATCGAGAACACTGGCCTTGATCTCATTCCTTAAAGAGTTGCTTTATAGATTCCTCTATATCAAGGCTGCAGTTTTGCTAGGCCTTCTTCTCACATATTTTATTTTCATCGTTATACTCTAAACATTCCCACCAAGCTGTCTAGACATGTTGACGTGGAGCTTCGCAATTAGAAGTGTCAGTTGCACGAGGAAGACTGTGTATTATGGAAAGAACACAAAAACAAAACGACATCGATTTATCTAGGGATCACAATCCACCATGAAAAAAAAAATATTAAAAAGTCAACCTCTAATTACAACAACTAGTTGTATCTACTAATGCCCTATTGAAGACCCCTGTTTTCGCAAAGAGTTATCCCACGCTCGATATCACATCACCTAAACCTTATTTGGGAAGTATCTAATCGGTTCAGATCGCAAGAACAGAGGTCGCGGCAGTAACGCTAACGGCATCTAGGGCCATGGTAAGATGGTTGAGAATTGCACCTTGGAGGATGGGGAATAAATTGAAAGTTGAAGGATGATGGAACTGCTGCATGTGTTATGGAAACCCTGAAAGCTATGACTAGAGAAGAAAGAGGTAGAGGGGGGATGTGAGGTTCTCTCATGCCTTCCTTGAAGCCTGGAAATGAGAAGAGGCGTTACCTGTGGGTAAATGGCACAGAAGACAGGCGGAGTATCGTGACCTGTCGCTTCTCCTTTCATGGAAATGAAGAGCTCATTGAAGGGTTAAAAGATGACCCTCAACTATTCTGGCCCACGACGAGTTAGAGGGTGCCATTTGCTTTGCGGGCGTGGCGTGGTGTCCATGACGACGATGAGGTGTGCCTTCTCGGCTGGGCTTTCTGTTTCTGTAGAAAATGGTTAAGCTTTCTAGCGAATAATAGCTGGGTTATCATGTTGGTCTTGAGGCATCGAGAGCTTTTCTGTCGGCGCCACGTAAAATTCCTCGTTCCAAAGTAATAGGAAGGACTGGGATCTTATGTCGCATCCCATTCACTTCAGGGCTCATCTTTAGATTATGATTATAATTAATGTAAATCACTTGAACAATCAGCGGTTTGGCAGCGCCGTTCGCATGCCATTTCCACCATCAAGATTGTTCAAGAGGTATGCCATTTCTTTTTCCGAACTCTTCGCTAAGTCTAAGAGTAGGCCTTCGGCCACAGCACTGTTTAAATCTCCTAAATAATATACGATAATTTACTAGAATTTCCCTAAGACTCCCCAGGAATAAACTTGATTATCATAGATAGGATAAGATAATAGCTTGTATTCTGTTCTCCTAACCCTTTCCTAAATAAGATAAGTTAAGGTCTTTGTGTCTATATATATAGGGTTTTGACGCACACTTTCACTTTCAGGGAACTGACGCCCCAGGGTAAACAATCACTAGGCATCTCCTATTCAGATCCCCTACGAACTCCGACTCGTCGGTTGTGTGACGTGATGCAGTCAGATAGTACAACAACGTGCTCGTCTAAGCTCAAGCCTGCTTACGGCTCACAAGACTTCCACAACAACCTTTACGAAAGCTTCAAACCGTGGTTACGAACGTTTGACACTATAAAATGATAGTAAGGCTGTCCCCGGAGCTGCTGCATAAGGTCCTATTCTGGAGACTAGATGAAGAGATGATGGAGCCAGTAGGAAGGGCTTCAGCAAAGATCGTCTTATTCGCAATGAGAATTCGGGGAGCTTCCACGTGGTAGAAGGGAACGAAATACCTAGTAGGTTTAAGTAGTAAGAGACATTTATACCGTCTAGTCTAATGATATATTTAGCTAGCAAAGATGTTAGTACTATAAGGGGCTCCTTTGATCTTTTGATTGGCAAATTCAACCGAAATACCAACTAATATCACGGATAAGAAGAGCGAACTAACAAGATCTAGTAAGTAGTGCTGAGTGAACAGTAAGCAGCTACTCAGCCTACTCTGAAAAGCGGTATTCCGTTACAAGTTTGTTTGACTAATAAAAACAAACTCATCGTACCCGCCGCCTAAATGTGGCGCCAAATCGGCATTAAAACCCCCTGAAGAAGAATGTTTACGATTCAAATTCTCGACCGGAGATAAAAATTGTTTGGAGGAGAGGGGGAGGAGCATGTGGTGAGGAACTATACGAGATTTATCTCTAATGACCGAAGCATCGAGCAATCCCCTTAAGGCCAGGAAACACCGTGTCGTGAAGACTGTAATCATATAGAGTGGGTGCTTATTTAATCCTGAAATGTTCCTAATTTTCAATTTCTGCATAATTATACAATACCTAATGGGATTAAAGAGTAGCGGCATTGACAATTACTAACGTTTACAAGGAGTGCAGTACAAGTTTCGAGGAGAAATCCCGCTTAAGTCAAGCCACGTTTGCATGTTACCCAAATTCCATGTAGCACGTTGATTTGTGACCATAAGAAGGATATGGGGGGATGTAAGAACCGAGCAAATGGCTTCTTTTCATATTGAAACGTCATACGAATTCTTCCCAATCCACCTAAACTCCATCATCAAATCACCATCGTCCCCCTCGTCCTCCACCTCAAGGTGCAACCCCAACATTCACACTCGCCGTCCCATTGCTATCCTGGCCCTCCACAGCGACAATCATATAATTCTGCCTCCCCAACTTCAACCCATTATCCGCCCACGCCTTGAAGTGCGCGCCAGTATCTACACTTCCACCGCTTCTCAGGTCGTCTGCATCTCTTACACTCCAAAACTGTGGGAATGTCGCCGTCCCCTGAATACTTGGCTTATTAATCCTCATTTTCGTCCAGAGCGTGTAGGTAGAACCGTCGACCGTGACGTTTCCCTTAGATTTTTGCTCCGCTAGGGAATGAGTTAGCAAGGGAAGATAGGATGGCTGGGTTTAGGACAAGCCTCTCCCATAAAGATCGCCCTCGGAGTAGAACATACGATTATCCCACGGTGCGTGGCTGCCATAATTCTCGATGATATAGTACTCGACTAGCGGCGAAGTCGTCCATCCATAAACACAAAGATACGCATTTCCATTCGGCGCAAACGTTCCATTGAACGCCACAATCCTGCACGTTGTCAGCCACTTTTCCCATTCCAATATTAGGATGAGTATTCTCACCTCGAACCCCCAGGATTCCAGCCCTTCCCCACAACGAAATTCCCCTTATTCCCACTCCACGTAACACTGTACTGTCCCTCAGGCCCATTTTTATACACCACCTTTCCCTTGCCGTCGTTCCACGAGGACGAGTAGTACGTTGCGCGTTCTGCGATGTGTCCGAATCGATCATCGACCTCGAAGGGGACGGCGGCTACCACCACCGCAAAGACAAAAACTATCAGCTTATCAAACAACATCATTGATTTCCTTCCTCTAACTCTCAGCTCGACAAAGCGCAGCCGTCTGACTCTATATCCCTATACTAAGCGCTGCCTAGAAACCTCACTCCAGCACATGACCCCCATCCACCGCGTTGTCAACTCCATTTCCGGAGCACGACAGCTTTCCATTAATCCGACATCAGGGCTCAAGCTTTGAGATTGGCCAAGGCGAGCGTTGTGAGCCTCGGCGTGGTCTTGGTGGTAATCTGGGGTACATATTCAGCCCGTGGCTAATGTAGGGAATCTGGGGTAGTGGACAATTTGTGGCCCCATGCAGACAGTTGATCCACTAGCGGGGGTTTGATATAAGAGAACCCCAACTCGCGGTCGGTAGTTGGGGATTTCTCGTTATTTTGCCGATGGCATGTGATGTTCGAGCATGAGGGTGTATAGTGGGATAGGCTGCAATTCCAAGAAATGGATTTGAGAAGAACTTGAAAAGAAAAATGAATGAATGACATCGGACGTGATGACTCTCACGTTGTGCTTTGGATAATGTGTGAATGCACTTCTCGCTGTCTCGATGTGGATACTATCTCAGGAGAATAACATTTAAGGGCTTGCGCCAAAACTCTAGATACACCTGGGTACCACACTAGTCTGAGGGATTTAATATCTAGGATAATTATGGAGTGGTGTATGTAGAGTTTTGACCTAAGGTCTTACATCAGTCTTCAATCCGACCCTTAAGGACAAATCAGAGTCTTATCAAGCGATAGTAAACAATCATACTGAGGGACCTAGAAGTGGTAAAAGCCATCCGCTTGGTGACCAAATAATTGTGAAAGAGAACACAAGTTAGCAAGAAATCTAGGGATAACAAGATCTATATTGGAGATTGTCCCGATGCTGAACAAAACAAGAATCTATATATATACAAAAAAGTGGAGAGTAACCGAAATGATCGCATTACTCGCTCGCTTGCTTCAAAGTCTGTAAGTTCCAACTCTCATAATTGCAATTTAGGTTTTCGTGACTGTGCCATCCTATCCCATCTCATGTTCAACCGTTTGTCTCATCCGGGAGTTGTAGATATCGAAACACCACCAACATGTAGCTGTAAAACATATCCCACCTCTCAACCTTGCCTTCAGAGATATCGAACACAAAAAGAGATGCCACCAACCTAGATCCGCATGAAAGACCCAGACCTGAAACTCCGCGCTCGCTATTGGTATATGATCCGGTAAACAATGAAACATGTGCATAAATAAACTTCCAAGCCATAATACATTTCAACTTCATTTCATCATGGCTCAATCTTATTGCGAGGAATATGATTAGACCTCTTCGACCTCTTCATCGACGTGGATCTTGAAACCTACTTTCGGACCGAAGGGCAAGCCTATTTGAGTGCTCGGGTACTCTGAAGGCTGACTACTTTCATCGCTTTGTGCATCATCGTGGTCATTCTCGATATCTAGCCTCAGGCTTTCTACGAGAGATTGGCCACTGACTCCAAAGCTGTTAGGCCGTGAGTCATATTCTATGCCGTCGCCAACACCTTGCCACTCGTCGTCATGCTGATGTGGTAGATGATTACCACCATCAACAGAGCCTTGCTCGGAGAAGCCAGGTTCAAGGTCGCTCAGAGCATTCTGGTCCCAGTCTTCAGAGTCGTTGTCATTCATGTCAATATCATTGGTTGCGATTCCATGTTCTTCCTCGCTATTGCTATCCTCCCATATCTCAATATTCTCGGCACTCTTCGGTCTTGTGTCGACATATGGGGCATTACTATGAGGTGTAGCGTAGGCAAAAGGCGTAGAACATCGTTTGTTGGCAGTCTCTTCGGTAGGAACATAAGGGCTTGGTGGGCCGTTGCTCCATCGGGGCGTATCTCGTTGTCTGCTTGGCGAGCGAGAGAGTCGACGACGCTTGATGGCGAGGTTTCCTGACGGCCCAGAGTTGACCGGGGTCGGGGAAGATTGTGTTTGGCGCTCAAACGAGGTGACTCGACGTTTGCTAGACTGAGCAGGTGACTTGAGTGGGACAATAGACTGCATAGAAGCTGTACGTTTGTGGATTGGCCGGAAAGGATTGCGTTCCATGAGAGGAGACAGCGGCTTTGTCGAAACTGGTTCAAAGGGAGTAGGCGTAGTGGCATTCTCAGGTGAGACGGCAGCGGAAGAGAAGTGGTCGGAAGGAGAGACTGGCCCTTCTTCATAATGCACTGACCGGATGCTCAACGACGAAACTTGGGATTGGAATGATGAGTGAACGCTAAGCGGTGCAGGATCGAGTCGTTCATCAAACTCCCAACATGGCTCATGAGCATCTGCCTCCGGGGTATGACTCTGACTTTGCTGATATGGGTATACTCGAGGTAATTGTCTTAGTTTTTGCCAAGTCCAGTCGGATGGATCGCCATGATGTTGGATATAACTGTCTCGCTGAGTAACGTAAAGTCGACGTAGGCCAGAAGTCCTCATGGCGACACTAGAAGCAAGGAATTGAACAGTCCATAGTGCAGGAGTGACCATTTCCGAGGTGTTGAGAAACCGAAGTGTCGAATTCTTATGCAGTTTTCGTAAAGGCACCCATAGCGCTTGCAGACCGATGTATTGTGACAGAGCGCTAGAGATAGTGTTGAGACCATCTGCTTCGTGATGAGTGAAAGGGTCTTCAACCAAAAGATCCGGGAGATTGCCAAACGCTAACATCATTGCAGCTTGGACATCCTTCGCATCGGGACCCTTAACCTCGACCAGTTTGACTAACCCGCGGCTTCGAAGTCGTTGATCAACTCTGCTTGCAGTGCCACATGCTTTCGCTGTGAGCCAAGGAGCATCTTCATCCGAGGCGACATCTGCTGTAGATCGCTCCCAGGCCAAACTTTGTTCATGAGTAGCAAGAGAGGCCTGAGCAGCTGCTAGAGATTGATTCTGTGCTTGGGTGAAAGTATCATCAGCACCGCTATTAGTCCTTGATAATTGAGTCATGCTGTGATGCGACGACCAGATGGCTTTGAGATTTGACCCAAATGGAAGGAACACAACTTCGACCTGCCATGGACGTGTGTGAGACGGAGGAACCAGAGACTGCAATTCAGCTACCTGTGCTTCCAGGGCAGTGATTCGAGAAAAGTCCACATGGTCAATAGCCTGTGCTATCATTGCAGATGAGGTTGTGGAAATTCTCGAATCAAAGGAAGACCCGGCGTTGTGAACACTCCCAACGCTGCTCACATCAGCTTGAGCTATTTGAACTTTCTCGACTTCATCGAGTCTATTCTCCAGCTCGCTGAGCCTTATATCCATCAGAGTGTGGCCTTCCTGAAGATCCTCGACGGCTGGGTTTGTAAATAATCCATTCTCCAGATCTTCAAGCCTCCTTGCGTGGCCCTCTACAGTATTGGGAAAGCGTGCTATCCGAGCGAGGATACTTCGAAGTCTTGATACCAGGTGGTCATCGTTGTCCCTGCCAATGGAAATAGCGGCTGCACCGGGGTGTGAATCTGACTGCTTGATCATGACTTGAGAGTTTGGGGATTCCTTTACGCAGGTTGTGAAAGATTCCACCACTTGGGGAACAGTCTCTGCAAGTATTTCGAGAGCTTCCTGGACCTCTTCAATGTTCTGATTAAACCGGGTATCCTCAGGCGAAACTCGTGTGCTGGCCGTAGCTTCCTCGGTGATACTCTGTAGAAAAGCATTGGGATTGGCATCCTCGTAAAGCTGCATGGCTTTCGTGTTCTCTCCTAGAGGTTGAGGCTTTGTAGGCATCGAGGGGTCACCAAATGTCGGTTTAGAAAACTGACTAAGGGTGTTGAGTCCGGTGCCTCCAAAAGGACGGTAATACCTCGACTGACTCCCAGAAGCTAATGAACCATTGTCAGACGGTAGCAAACACTGCGACGGGATAGCTGGAAGTGGATCTGGAGTGCCAGAATGAATGTAACGGCTCCATTGAAGCGTGTCTGGAGTTGAGGATTCTCGTCGACTGGCAGTCTCTTGTCGAACCGAAACGCCTTTCAAGTGGTCCGGTGCTCCTTGTGTATGGGTTTCTTGCTTCTGCAATGCGGCTGAGCGAACGGGATTTACCTGAATATCGCTCTGTGTCCTACTATTGCGTAGTCCTTGAGAATCGTGGTCATGGAAGCAAGCATGGTGTTCGCACATGCAGTATTCCGAGCTGGCCGCGAAACCTCCCTTATCCGCATTTCCAGGCTTATCCCAATACCTCCTACAGCCGCATTTCGTGCCTATCCCACCTCCGACCGTACTCAATATGGTAAAATTACATCCGCCGCTAGGTAGACTCGGTCGCTCAATTGCATTTGTTCCACCATCTACATCTTGTCCGCTGAGGAGTGGAGTGTTCGGGATCGTCGAAAGGGGAGATTGATGCGCCATTAGTCGTATAAAAGAGGACGGGAGATATGAGGATAGAGGATGAGGAGATTCTAGAAAAATTTAGGTCGCATTGGAAGGCTCCGTCGAGGTCGCAATCTGGGTCGCAGGCGGGCGGCTATCGAGGTCTATCTTGCTCAACGCACCTATTCACATCGAACTTTAGAAGAATAGGAAATCGCGATAATGTCGTCGTCTCAAATCGATGGCAGGATAATGAGGAGATCTCAATTCGCAAAACGCGTCGTAATCGCATTAAATCGATGGCATTGCAACTCTGCTGTCGAATTAGTTCCGGCCATAGCTAGGCAGATAGCGTCAAGCAGCAGCACTGACCTCTCCTATATGGACTTTTACGCTTGATAGCGATTGAAAAAAGCGATAGGAAATTCGTAAATCATGGAAAGGTAGAAACGTATATCAGAAACAGCAGGCAATAAGTCCAACGAGGCTGGTTGTGGCAGGTAACAATGGGTGCACGCAGCTGTGAGGTTCTGTGCATGGAGTCGTTGAATGGGATTGTGAGCGATTGCGGGACACGAGGATTACTTGGATGACTCCTCTGAGTCCCGCTTCTCCTCACAGCCCCGGTCGTTGGAGAGATGCGTCTGAGGTGGGTCAGGAACGACACCCGATTCGTCAGAGAATGGACTCCAATTAAGCTCGTCTAATCATTAGCAGCTTTCCAGCATCCTTCTTTTTTTTATAGAAACGAGATGGGATCACGGGTCGGCTCGGCTCGCCATCTCCAGTAATTCTGATTGGAGGGGGAAGGAAATAGGAGGGAATACGCGACGACAGGCAGAATAGAGGAGCTAGCTGTCGGAGGGAGGTACAGTTATGTTTATCGATTGCCTTGGTCCCGCACGCGAACCACCTATACTTATTCAAATAAAGGCCCGATCTTCTTCATCACTCCTTCGGGCCTTCTTCTTTCAAGGTTTGGCTTACATAAATATCCTTAACAATACCGCCGAAGGCTTGGACTTCACTCGGTGTAATTACTTTGCTTAGTGGTACGTTGCATGACTGAAATACGGATCGATTCTTATAATAGGCTTTGGAAAGCTGTACAAAAACGGTGTGTAGAAGGCACTGTACCTAGAGCTCGTCCTACACCTATATCCTAGGCAAAAGATTGGTGCCACCGCGTCAGTGATCTATTAAATATAAGAGAATATACGTCGTTCTCTCATCCTAAATAGGACACTTGAATGAAGTCTCCTGACTTTCTAACGGCAATTTACCAAACTGTCCCTTCAAGTCTAAGAGAACCAAGGAACCGTCGGTCTACAAGCGGATCAAACTAGTGAATTCTTACCTGAGGCAATGAGTCTCAGTCTGTGTGATGATCGCTCGAGCTTGAAATAGTCTTGTAACTTTCAACCTAGCCCATCTAAGCAACGGATGTTCTCTTCAACTCTATTTTGGAAAAAGTTCAATGCAGGTTGAAAGTATAGCTGCTCTTCTGTGGCTATTAAAGAACACTGCTCGAACGCCAAATACGCAACCAGTACGAGAGCACAGGGTAAAAATGCCTGGGCCAATAAGAAGGATCCTTTTCGGAGGAGGGAAAGCGAAAGTCGAAGAGATGGAGCCGCAAAACGAAGTCAAATTACCGAAAGACACATATATGGGTCACAGACCGAAACACAAAGGCAGCATATCGCATCGACGGGTGTCAAGACAGGAGAAGCAGCTGATCCACCACCATAAACCACGACCAAACCCACGCCCCCACCCTCAGAGGAGCCAAAAGACCCCGAAACTTTCTTACAAAAGACCGCTCGACTTCAGGGCTTGATACAAGAACTCAGGGCTCTTGATGATGACAGGGAGGAAAATAATCCACGCGGAGAGGGAAGCCAGGCAGGTTGCCTCAGAAGCTTGGGACGAGTGGCCCAACAATGGCATGCCTCTTGAGAAGAGTAACCCTCTTCACCGAGCGGTGGAGGACACTGGACGGAAGAAAGAACAATACTATCAACACGAGAAATTCGGGGGAATAAGCTCCGGCGTCAAAGGATTAGGTTTGATCTGAGGAAGTGAGAGAAAGAGGGCATAAGACGCCAGGGGAACGCATCTAAGTGACGGACGTCCCATATCTGGATATCACTAGAAGGGGAAATATGAGGGAGTTAAACGTTCGAAGGCTTTCACACTTTGGGAAATAAGCTCAATGTCTAGTACCAGATAAGACAACAAAACCGACAATTCAAAAGCGCTGAAAGAATCCAGCCCATTCTCCAAATGTAACAAGAGAAGTTCTGACCACCCTCGTCCAATGACGCGATTTGCTTTTCATGAGCATGTTCAGTGACTCGCTATACCTCATAAGCCCCAAAAGGCCGACAGGAACGCTGCACTGTACTGTACATCCCAGTTGCAAATGGTTGTTGCAGATTGTCGTCAAACAGGTCATTTGTCCCATGCTCTGTCGATCGTATAAAATGAGCAACTACGAAGCAGGCAATGTGGAAATATGCGAATAGAACGATGATAGAACCGTGAAAGGCATAGAAATGCGACCACACCACTTGGCGCCCCCTAGGATTCGCAACTTCTCCGGCGTAGCAATCAGACCAATCACAGACCCCCAAAACCAGCTGACAACAGAAAGCTCGGCCGAACCCCCCAAGCCTCGGCTCATCGCATCTCATCACTACCGCGAGGAATCCGGGGATTCAAATCTCTTCCCCTTCAACCACAACTTCAATTCTAAGCACTTCACCATCCTACCTTTCCCCCTTCCCCCCCCCGTAAACTCATAAACCTTGCATTCCCGCAATCCTATCGTCGAACGCACGAGCGAGCTCTGAAGATAAAGCGTTCCGGAGTTGACGAGCGACTAGTATGTCGAAGACATTCACCGCCGGCGATGTCGCAGAACATAAGGACGCCGCGAATGGCATGTATATAATAGTAGATTCGACGGTCTACGATGTTACGAGTAAGCCCCCCTATTCCCTGCTCCCACGCCCTCCTTCCTCATCCCCCTTCCCCTTCCCCGTGTCCCTCCCTCGCCTCACCTCCATTTCCTCGGCGCCCTGCAATTCAGACAAGGAGCCTCGCTGACGGTCGTCGCGCAGATTTCATAGATGAACACCCCGGCGGCTCGAAAATCCTCAAGCGCGTGGCGGGCAAGGACGCAAGCAAGCAGTTCTGGAAATACCACAACGAGGGCGTGTTGAAGAAGTATGCGGCGAAGTTGAAGGTTGGGAGTGTGGGGACTGGGGGGGAGAAGGCGAAGCTATAAGGATATTAGGGGAGGATTGAGTGGAGGAGGAGGGGAGTATGATGCTTCGAGGGCTTGGAAGGGATTCGATGGACAAAGGTTGGTCCGAATACATGTCGGAGGAATGTGGTCAGTCGGATGTAGATGCGTGTGTAGAATGTATATATGATTAGATGATTATAAGGTCTAAGAATACGAAGTCCCAAGGTAATCTTTCCTTAGAGACATATTATCTACTAATGTTATACAACCAACACTCAAAAAGCTGGTTACTCACATCTCTACAATATAAGTGCCCCCAACAACACACCACTCGCCAACCCCCCCATCAGCGGTAATCCCACCCCTCCTCCATGCCCACCCCCATACGGCCTCCTATACCCTATCCCCGGCCTCACCACCATCGCTCCCGGCGCATACGGCCCAGCCCCCGACCCATATTCTCCCCCTCCATAGCCCATCTGTCCCGGATATCCACTCATACCGTACCCGTCCACGCCCTGCTGCGGCAGCTCGATATACACATCAATTCCCTCCTTATTCTTCCCGAGAAACTGTGGCTGTCCCGTCTCCATGGCTCTCGCCATACGCTGGCGGATCATCTGGTGGCGTTCATACGTGGCGCGCTCATCGTCGGCGCGGCGTTGACGGGTGATCTCGCGCTCTTCGTGCGTGGAGGACGTGAGTTTATCTTTCACCTTCCACGCGTATTTCTTCACGCCTGCAGGCTTCTCCTCGCGCGGCCGAAGTCGATGCTTACTATTTGTATCCGGATCACTGGACTCCGCGGCGATAGCAGCATCGTGGGGAACGCGGTGCAGGGATTGGATCTGGGAACGCTCGGAGGGAAGAGAGAGGCGAGGTACTCGGAGTCGTCGTAGGGGTGATGCCAGATTGCGCGGGGAGGAGAGGCGAGAGTGTTGACGAAGAATTGGTGTTGGGTGCTGCCGTCGAATTGGCAAACCCAGCCGTGGGGGAGGGAGCGCGCTTCGTCTTCCATGGAGGAGGGGGGGATGTCATTGCGGATTCGATGGGTGTAGGGGGCCTGGAGGCGGGAGAAGTCTTGTGGTTGAGGAGGAGGGGGCTGTATTTTCGGGGGTTTGCGAGTATGGTGGTGGTGGTTCTGATGGTTCTCCTGCACCTGGGAGAGGAGGATCTGAAGGTGGCATGTTTGCTGATTGTCTCGTCCCAATTAACTTATGATTGTAGTGTAAGCAAAATCTTGGGTCCTTGATTGGTCTACCCGTGGCGTCGAGGTAAGCCTTGGCGATGGTTGAGCCTCATTCAGCCAACAAGCCGTCGCTTATTTTCTTTAGAACACGTGACCACTAAGCCCACCCCCTTGGCCCCCCGATTTTTTGGACGGAAAAAGGTTCCTCCGCGTTAAAACTTCTGTCTTCTGATTGGTCATAATTAGTGGAGTAATATTTCCTCCGTTTTCCACGCGTTTTATTTGTCAGTTTCGGTTTCTGCGCTTCCTATTGGTCATACGTAGTAATGAGTGAATCATAGTTCTATGCTTCCTATTGAAATACCTATTTTGACATCTTTTAAAAAGGACGTTAAAAGGAATAAACAAACAAACAAACAGAGCGTAGCGAACTACGGCAGTAGCCGGGCCCTCGGTTCCGCGTTTAATATACGTTCTGGCCGTAAACTACCTGTTTTGACATCATTTCAGAGCGCAGCGAACCAAGGCCTCCACGGCAGCGGCCCCCCCGGGAGGGCCTACTACAACGTACGCTTGACCTATCCATCCTAAAAGGGACAGAGCACATTTTGTGTTGATTTGGAAGGTAAAGGACCTGCCATCAGCACAGTTGTGTGTAGAGGTGTTCCTTCTACCTTCAAAGCTTCGAGAACTCGGAATTGTGCGATGATTTTCAGAATCACAAGATGCGTTCTTCGATTGCCAATCGCAATATAAAACACAATGTAAGCCAACAGGGAAAGCCTCACCATCACAAAGGGCACTGCCCCTCGTATCCCATTATCTCCCCAATCGTCCGAACCCTACGTTGTACTCCGTACATCATATCGTATCTTGTTGGAGGAAACGCGATCACTGTACGCGCGAATGTGTGGCCGCGAGGGGAGCACGTGGGCTCGGTAGTGGTTCCTGTGGGAGTTTGGCAAAGGTATGAGATCTTTGATGTGAGATAACGGGCTGTACTGTACAGTACAGTAACTTGTAAGCGAGGCGCAGTGTCAATTGTCGTGACTTTTCAAGTTTATTATGGCTGTGAGATTTTAGGAGATTTACTTCATCTGAATGAAGTTGTGTTGATAAGTATGCTATTACCGGGCACGTGACCCTTCCAGACCTCTTTCATTTTCGGGAGATATGAGTGATATTATTCGGAAAACCCGTCATCTGATTCTCTCTCCAATTTCGAAAACTCAAAAACTGCACCGATGGCCCATATCACATGACCCTATTCATTCCCTAACTGTACATCACACCTACCAACCCTCGTTACCACCATAAGAAATTTACTCAGAACCAAAATAATCCCTATCAAACCAGCCCTATCCATAAACCCGGAACTATGTTTCGAATAATTCAAGATAGCGGGACAAGGCGTTTGTTGTCTACGAAAATAGGAGATATGCGTCAAGGATCATGGTAGCAAAGCTTGGACGACGATGGCTTCTAGTAGTTTGCGAGCAAGAGGTGGATATCTTGGGGTGAAATCGGGTAAAGGAGAAGAGTGATTGATAGGGACGAGAATATTACAATCCGAATGCGATGCTTCCAAAAGAGATAACAACGAGCTTTAGAGAAGAATATGAGGAGAGTTCCAAAAATCATAACTTCATTGACTCCTTCCGAGAATTTCATCTCAAGGATCATCCTATATCCAAACCAAAGGTGGCCCCCGCCTACAAAATCTATCGACAATCGGAACCTCCCACCATATGACATGATCTATCTCAACGAGATACATGATTTGGCTGCTCTAGCTCTTGTGCCCAAAAACTCCAAACAATCTTTCCTCCCATATAAACAAACGCCGTGACAGTATATTCAGAAATCCCTCAAGCCTCAGCCATCAGGTCGCCTATCTCTAGCACACCGCACATCTCGCCATCTTCTATAATAACTAGGACTTCATCATCCGCAAACTTTTGCTCACGACCGTGAGCGCGTCGGTTAAGATTAACGAACTGTTGTGCTTCGGCAATATCGAAGTCGGCTGGTATTCTGTGCCACTGGCTCCGTGGTACTAGCAATCCTGGAGCGCTCATAATCGGGAGGTTGTTGTCCATTTGGAAAGCCTTCATGCGTCGAGGCGGTACCACATGGTCGCCACGGATCCTAGCCCATCCCTTTTGCGATTGGAACATCATCAGACCAACTCTCGAAACAGCAAGATTGCAGCTGACTTCTGGAATATCCATGATCGGAATTGCTCGATCTGACACTTTCTGGGTCATCTGTGCCTTCTCAATCGTTGCTCCAATTGCGCCTCCTGGGTGGTTCTTATGAAAAACATCGCAGAGAGATATACCATGCATTACTTTGCCGCTTGTAATTGCGAGTGCATGGCCAATTGCGAGTGCGAGAATGATTGATGTCGTGGGCGCCTTGACTCCGAATGCAGCCTCTTCTGACATGTGCATAGGTGCCGATAAGAGAATTGTGCCCGGTTTTTGTTTAATAAGTTCGCAAGCTTCAGACGTCCTTGCTTCTGTGATGATGATTGCGGGTATACCTGGCACCTTTGCTTGCAAATGCGGTAGAAGCCCAAGGATCTCGGGAGTCTTTCCAGAGTTGGAGATGAAGAGAATGACATCCCGCGCATGGATAACGCCTAGATCTCCGTGGAGGCCTTCAGAAGCCTGCATGAAGTGAGTCCCCATCGAGAGACTGTTGAATGTCGCCTCTAATTTCTTCCCAATGTGGCCACTCTTCCCAATCCCAATGATCACAATTTTTCCTCCTCTTGTATTGCAGGTCACAATCTCCTTGACGGCAAATTCGAAGTTATTTCGCGCATGAGTATTGCTTTCGTATATTGTTGTGATTTGTGCCAAAGCAGCTGATTCTGTACGTAGAACATTGAGGCCAGTCTCTAATATGTCGATGAAATCTGGGACTTCCTCGCCAGGTGTAGATGGCGAAGGTGGAGACGGGGGTGGAATTGCCGGGCAATGTTGACTCTCCTGCAAGACGTACACCTCGCTGTTCTTAATCGGGTTGTGATCGTGCGTCATTGTGTAGATGGTGGGGGAAGATTCGGGAGAACGGCTTGCGGGGGGGGGGGGGGGGGGGGGGAAAGGGGGGGGGTAGGCGAAAGAGACGAAGTCTATCGAATGCTATGCTGCTATGATAGATGGGCTCTGACCGATCGACAAAGGCGCTGGGCTGTGTATTGAAGCCCGAGATGATAGGCTTTCGAAGGGTCAGCAGTGGCCAGCACGATGTGATAATGGAAGCGCTTCTTGACGCACCTGGTAAAGTCTATATCTGTGTAAATCTGATGCCAAGCTAGATGGTCATGTCCGAGGCATGACGATCCACGTAATGGTCTTTGGTCTTTGTCCTTTCGCCTTTGGCCTTGTTTCGACAGATTCAGATGGATCGGAAGGTGAATCTGCGTTTACGCAACATACGGCGAGAGAGCGCGTTACGACTCGCAGCCATGGTCCATGAGGAAGAGGAGAGACAAGGTATTGTAGCAGAAGGGTGGAAGGATGTCCAAGGAAGTGGTTGGATTGTGGATGGGTGCGGAATCAAGAGAGGAAAGACTCGGATTCGGGCGAGCTGTTTATCTGGAAATATAGTGAACGGAATCGAGAAGTCGTCTCGGCGTCGGAGGTTGAGGTTGGAGGGGGGCGATTATAACTGCAAGGAGAACCCTGTCGATATCCCGAAGCAGCTCCAGTCCTCGGCTCGCATTCTCGTCTGCCTCTCTCTCTACTCTTACTCTCACTCTCTGCTCTTACTCTCGACTCTCGACTCTTACAGCACTCTTGCCCTCTACTCTTACTCTCACTCTTACTCTCACTCTCACTCTGACTCTCACTCTGACGCCCACTCTGACGCCCACTCTCATTCTCATTCTCGCGCTCTGCTCTTACATCTACTTGGGTCGTCTTGTCTCGCCTCGGTGGCTCATTCAACAACACCAACTGTTCCCAGCCCAGCCTCGACCAGGAGGAGCATACAATCGTGGACATCTTCCTCCGAATCTCCGGCATGGATACTCGAGTATAATATGGATCCGGCACCGCCATTCCCGTACGTGCCCCCGATCCACGCCCTGTCACCACCATCAGCCCCTCGATCCACCATCTGATTCGACCCCTTGAGGTCAACGGGGGGAGCTAGGGCACATGCGTGCATTGTGGGAGTCATTGATTTGAAAGCGAGGAACCAACCTAGATGTCGGACTCTACCAAGTGCCTTTGGCTTGACTCTATTGGTAATCTACGAAAACCCCAGGCGGAGGTTTGGCAATTAGATATTCGACCATGGTGTGCGACATGCAGGCAGGATCTTCTATGCGGACCTTTCGGACAATTTCGAGTGTCATCGAGTCACGACTGCAAAGCGCCCTCGGGCTTGAGCGTGGGTAGGTTCTTGGATCGAAGTTCGATTCCATGTCTACTCGATAGACTTCGATGACCTCGTCATATCGTCAAGCGCAATATCGGTATTTTGCTCGCTTAATTCTGGATGGACAGCCGAACTTGCCAGGAGGGACAGCATACAAAGATCCATCTCGTCCATCGACATCGTCTCACATGTGCGCAAGCCATCGAGGACAACTGGCTTGGCAGGTATGATTATCTGGAATCCTGGGACGGCGCGCATGCTGGCGGTGTGGAAGGTGGGCAAGCCTGACAGACCATCATCGCCAACATCCACGAGTGAAGCTGGCGGCTGTCCCACGTGTGGATTCGGATCGTGTTTGGATGTCCAGATATCAGATTCATCCTTACGTCAATTTGGATAAGCACAACATACCTGCACAAGTTTGGGATGTGACTGGCCTCCATGACAAGCTTCGCAGCCTACCCTAAGGATGTTGATGAACACAGCAGACGAGCCACCCATATACTGGTCCTGGGCTGCTCTTATCTCGATGTCTGTCCAGACCGGCAATCTGCCTGGACTCTAATCTCCATGCTGATGACCATCATCCCTGACACAAGG
Organism: Amylocarpus encephaloides; assembly: GCA_019669835.1. Taxonomy (NCBI): domain Eukaryota; kingdom Fungi; phylum Ascomycota; class Leotiomycetes; order Helotiales; genus Amylocarpus; species Amylocarpus encephaloides. Next base: position 20,424 of record MU251541.1, read on the forward strand.
ATTCTTGCAAAGTCAGCGTTAGCGTCAGTGTCAGCATCAACGTCAGAAGAATCTAAATTCCATGAAACGGCCGCTATAACCCCACACTTGAGCCTCATCATTGCCGCAGATTAGAAGAAAGTCGAGATTGTGGATGAACTGAGTCGCCAATTCATACTCCTCTTATCTTTAGCACTCTCTAAGGTTAGACAAGTAGAATGCTCAATTCTGACTAGGTGACCATGTCACCTGACTCATGACCATCCCCTCCCCGCTACAAGCTCTCGGGGGCTTGGGACAAGTGTTTTTTGATGCTTGGGGTCTCTCAGATCAACCATTTCTGTCCATCCTCTTGTTCTTACGTTCTTTCAGCTTCGAAATCAAACCTAGTTGCACTACCTTCGTTATATTACCCTGTTTACTATATTTCTTTATGCCGTTCGTCATGTGTTATTCGTTCACTCGTTTAGCAATGGGATTCTCAATCAAAGTATTACTCTACGGCTCCTATGCATTCCTAGGTCTACTCCTCGTGGTGTCATCACTTTCAGGTACACTCATCATTCGCGGTGTTTGCTTAAATGCGAATGAGGCACAGATACCAGATAGTGCACACTCCTGAAGCTCCGTCCAAAGCCATGACATCTGTTCCAAGCATCATTTTGAAAATTTGTTGAAGCTCTGTGTTCAATCAGTAAAGTCTACTAATGACATGCCATTCGTCTGATTTTCTTAGGGGAAAGGACAGAATACTACATATTATCCAGGCCGAGTTAAATCGTCCAATCTAACGACTTCTAATACTAGCAGATAAAATGCTTAAAGAGATTCCATCTTGAGCGAGGGTAATTGAGAGATTCCTGGGATTTCGACAACCTTGCCAGCCTCCTGCTCTGGAAATCGTGTAACATGGGGGCCCCATGATCTAGACTGGAGATGTCCATTTGAGGCGCTCGAGGCTGAGATTTTTCATCCCCGCCACCGTGCTACCTATCATCCATAAATATTCTGCTTTCTCTTTCATTTTCTTTAGGCGTCAAACGACAGGACATAATCGCGAACCACCCCTTCGCTATCTATTGAGATCGCGACAAACATGGCGACACTAGACAGGACAACGATTGATGAAGATGAGATGTCTACATCGGCGGTGTCGAAAATCGTAGGAGATTCGCCAGACCTCAGCAAAGCCGCGGAAGTGCCCACAGCATCAGATCACATGAATGAGTCCACTATTCCAGTTGATACAAACTCTAAAGGTCTGCTCGAAATTCAATAGAGTTCGGGTTTCAATGACAAAGACGTTTTGACCGCAATTGGACGTATACTACACACCCATGGCCAAATTGCTAATGATGACGGCTACAGCCAGTTTTTGCTTGCACACCTGGAAACGTTGCGTCAAGGGCTGCAAACCTCGGGTTGGAGAGACAAATACAACAACCACCTGAAGGATCTTTTCTCATCCATGGGGAAGCATAAGGATCCCTGGGTTCAAGACTGGATTGAACGAAACGAGAAGGATCCGTGGGATAAAAAATAAAATATCTCCTCGAGATCTCATGTCAAAGATTCAGTGGCCTTTGGGAAATTGGCCTCCATGGAATTTTCCAAGGCTAGTACGACTTTTTGTGAAAAGCCAATTCGAATGCGGCCATTTGTGGGTGGGATTCTTGGAGGCTTTATGACGGACCGGCCAAGTGAAAATCATATCCGATGGATACATTTTCCGGCTAACAACATGGCTTGGGTCGAGGTAAGTACCACTCTTCTCACCAAGAATGTTAGTCCTCTTAGTATAACATGATTTCAGGGTCTCATGAAAGCGATTTCCAAGACATCTTCAGCTAACAATAAGGAAAATCCCCCACACGATAAAATCATTATGGCCACCAAATATTGGGCTGGTCGGCAGAATAGTGACTTCGACGTTCGACATCATGCCAGATTTATGCGGCCAACATGTTTGAAATTACCACAGCGTATGCATTTGATGCACAACTAGGGCATATTGTTCATTCTCAGGCTAACTTCATCAGCCCAAAATCATTCAGCCACAAATGAGAAAGAGACTGACCTAGTCTTCTTCATGCCATATGTCCACTGGGAATCAGATATTGCACGGCTTCACACGTACTACATCATGAAGAACGTTGACGCTCAGACAGAAGATGGCGAGCAATATACTGATGATGAACTCGTGAAGCTACGTTGCAATGTTGATGAGAAACTACTACGAAAGTACCTACGAAGCTCTTCGCCGCTACATGTTAGGAGGACACTAGATCAAGCATGCTACTACACCCTACCCGATACACTTATTCGAGATCGAGATCAGGTTGTCTTGAGATACACCAGAAAATATGTCCCAGCTGGAAAGTTAACCCCTCCTGTGCTGATGGTGGATCAATGCTGGCTTTGGGTTCTTGGCAGTACGTTTTTAATAGCCCGTTCTCATCTACCTTTTACAATTGCTTACAATGACGCGAGGAACGCAGATATCATAGTCACATGTTTCCCAGGATGCTGGGTTGAAGGTGTACCAAATCCAGAAGATCCTATCGACCTCTTGGAAAAGATCGTCCATGACGTGCAAATGAAGAGTACATACAAAGGGATTTCAACCTCCCATGACCTAGCGGCTATTATTATGGAACATTGCGCCAAGAATGTGGTCGATTCATCATTGGAGAAAAGAAGGGAGCACGATCAATTCCACTTCGAATGGTTCTACCGGTCAATCAAACAAGTAGTAAGTAGCCACTTCCATTCATCCCCATCATATTTAATGCTAAAATCGGTATGTAGATCACCAAGCAAAGTGATCTCTTCGATACCTCTGCCAAGACTCCGAGAAACTACAAACCATTCTTCGGCGCACACTTAGAACAATCCGCGCTCCTGAAATCCTACCGGATGAGTACGTGGAGTGGGCGGAGACATTGAGGCAGCTGGAAGAACCGTCAGGTGGTCTCTACGACATTACAAGTGAAATCAAAAACCTGAGGGAGATTAAAGACATTTCCGATGAGTTGCACATGATCGAGGATGTTCTTGGGCAACAAAAGAAGTCCTTGAGGATGTTTGAGAATGTAGCACACGGAGAGGGGGACTTGGAAAATTTAGCTAGTAAGTTGCTGCAGGGTGTTGAGCTGAGGACAGAGACTATTGAGCAGCTACATCACGATGCGAGACATACATATAAGTGGGCAAGTTCATCCCATCCCTGTCAGCTACGGGATGTCACTGATGTTGTTTCCCAGATCGTGGACCTTCTAGATTTGAAACAGAAACAAGCGAACGTCTCCGAAGCACGCTCGGGACATCTTCAGGCCAAGATATCCACGAAGCTCTCAGAACTTGCCAATAAACAGACGATCGAAAGTGCCAAGCAGGGAACATCAATCATGCTTTGTATGATCAGTTCCCCGAGCCCTCAAGAATGTCGAAACTGATAGTATGTAGTTCACCACTGACACAATTCTCTTCGTAGCGAATCCCTGTAGCCCGGCGTATTATTTATCATCGGCGAACTAACCTCTTCAGCTCCCGCTTTCCACGCTCGCTTCAATCTTCAGCCTCAATGCCAAAGAGCTCAATGGGGGGGATCTAAGCTTTGGAACCGTGGCCGCCTATCTCTGTAAGTCCCCCTTTTCTTTTTTCCACCCCCCTCTAACTCCATGGACCCTTGCATCCAAACACCGCTAGTACCGAGCATCAGCTAAGCACCCTATCTCCTCAGTCCCACTCTCTCTGTTCTGCGTCGTCTTCGCTCTCCTCCTCGCATTCCACACTGGCGTCCGCCAATTGTTCACCCTCTATATCAAAATCTCATTCGCATCCCTCGACCGCCTCACCGGATTCTCGGCAAGTATGAGTGAGGAACGTGCTATCCATTTGGAGAAGTGGCTGTTCGAGCTGAAATCGGAGAATCGGGGCAGAAAGATGAAGGGTGCGGATACTGCTGATTCAGAAGACGGTAGCAACGGGAATGCGAGGGAGGGACGAGAGGGGCGGTCAAGAGCGCAGGATAGCAGGTTGAAATGGAGGGTTACGAGGAGGGGGAGGGGGACCCCGCCGTGGAGGGGGGAACCGTGGAGGAGATAATAGAGGGGAAGGATGGGGATGAGGGCCCAGGAGAGGGGGGGGGCGGGCGTAGAAGACGAAGAAGTCGTGCAGGAGGGGTTTTGGCACAGGTTTGGAAGGAGGGGGGCAAGTGCGTCGGGTGTGAAGAGGAATAGGGATGCTGTGTAGACGTGGGGAGGGACTTCATCGCTAATCGTGGGAAGAGGAGAAAGGAGAACCACATGATTCGCATTAGGCTATTCTTTTTTTCTTAATGGGGAATAAAGCAGGATACTAATACATGAGAAAGGGTCGTAAACCTAGGCAGGATTGGCTTCCTATCGCGCGCCTTCTTCGCGTCTCGGCTAGTGTTAAGCGAGGCGCGGGAATCTTCTAAAGGGGCACGTTTGGAACAGCCGATTCGCAACTCCGGAGTACATACGTAGTATAAGACCAGCTCGACCTTGCCGGCTCGGCAAACAGCGGAGCCGTCCAGATGCATTCCGCCGTCGGGCAACTTCGCCGCCGAGGTCAGATCCTCCTGGAAGCGCACCCCTATTTCTGGGCGCGGCTCACATGGCGTATAAATCATGAAGGGGTCGTCGAAGTCTCCCTCCCCGCGGCTCCAAAGCGCCGATTCCACCCCGGTAGCGGTCCGCGAGGACGGACGGCCTCCGTCCTCGTGGCCAGGGCCCAGGGGGCGCCGATGCATGGAGGCCCACTGCAGCGACATTCCCGTCTCGTCTCCGGGCGAAGTGTCCGGTCCTGTCCGGTCCTGTCCTGACCTGTCCTGACCTGTCCTGACCTGTCCTGACCTGTACCTCACGATATGGTCGAAGCAGCCGGCGTCGAAAGGACCCTCCGCGGTTGGGGAGGGCTGGGGCTTGCCTAGTAGAGATGCACCCTCCTTTCCTTCGCCGTGGACTTCGACTCCCGACGGGCCACGGTGCACGCTCGCAGATGGCCTCGAGGCGACGGGGCCGAGGGGCCCTGCGGCCTGGGCGTGCCCGAGTCTTCCCAAGCGGGACCATGGATGGCACGGCGCTGCCGTTCGGAAGAGCCGTTCGCGTTCTGGCGGTTCGCAACTTTATCCGACGGACTCGTCTTATATTCTGGAGCCGCGCGCTCTACAGTAACTGCCAACATGGCCGGGTCGAGGGTCGAGTAGCTCCGGGCGACCAACGCCGAGGGGGGACTCTTGAAGGGTGGTTTGGATTAACCGTATGCTGTGTTTGCGCGAGGGGGCTCGCGCGACGCGGTTGCGGGTGGGTGCAAGTTGGAGCTCACCGCCGACGATATGTTGCTCGTCGGCTCCCGCGTCACCCATGAGGAGGAGCAAGAGGCACGCCGTCGAGCACGCCCGTGGATGAGCGAGAGCAAGAGCAACACGGCACCCTTACTCGATCCTCCGCCGAGCCAGGCCAGCCAGAGGCTTCAGAGCGGGCATCTGACGCGGCGACACGCCTCCGAGCCTCTCTCGACACATCCAGCATCCATCCATCCATCCATCCATCCATGCATCCGCCGCCGACGACCACCCGCTCCCCTCTCTCCCTCCATCGCCTTCGACGAAGCCGACGAGACATTCACGGGTCGTCGTTCTCTCGCCCCTGCCCGGGACTCTCGGCTTGATCGCGGAGGGGGTTTCGGAGGTGCGCGCGCGCACGAGAGTCGCCAAGTGGTGTCGACGGCGGGGGGACCGAGGGGTTGGATTGCAGACAGGTCCGACGGCGTCGGCGCGACATGAAAGCGAGGGCGCCTCTCGACGGCAAGAGACGTCGCGGGGGAAGGTTGCGGGGTGTGCTGTAGCGCCTGGCGAAGGGGGACTTGGTCACGGTGGCGTCGAACTCGTCCGTGAGGGAAGACGCGGCGGGTGTGGAATGAAGAGGAGAGCGGAATGGAGAGGAGAGTGGAATGGAGAGGAGAGTGGAACGGGGAGGAGAGAGAGCTGGACCAAGCCAAGGAGCCCGCTTACCATCAAGGTCGGGAGTCACGTGATCCACCTCCTCGTGTCACCACGGGGCGCGCACGTGCCCGAGCGGTCGATGCGCCATTTGGGGCATCCCGTCAATCCGCGGGTGCTCCTCGTGCGAGAGAAGGGGGTGATCAAGGTGGCAGGATGGACGGGGTGACTTGAGGAGGCGACGGGGATTGGTCTCACGTGTGGGCTCGGAGGGAGATGCACGGTACGGTAGATGCGAAGAGATCCGGTCGGGATCGTCGTGGGATTGAACGCCATGTGAACGCCAGCGGTACTGTATTGAAGAACGCTAGGGAAGGAAGGTCTATGGTGGCATCCGAAGTATCCCACGCCGAGCCCGGGCGCAAAAAAACATCGGGAAGCCGCCGCAAGCCCGCGCGAGACCAAGGAAAGGAGAAGTGCATGGCAGGAATATGGCACAGGAGAATATACAGATGGAACCCTAGACATGGTGGACTCCCAGCGTCGGTGACGTGGGAGGAAAGGAAAGGACGAGGAAAGGGGGCGGGTTCAACAACACATCGCATCGTCCACCTCCTCCTCGCCCATCCCCTCTCCCCCCATCCTCCCATTCCCATTCCCATTCCCCTTCCCATTCCCATTCCCCTTCCTCCTCCCCCCCTCCTCACGCAACCTCCATCCCCCCCCATCCCCCCTCGCCTCAAGAATCCCCTCCCGCACCGCCCACTCCACGAGCATCTCATCCGCCCCCTGATCAACCTCCCAACCACCATTCGCATGGCCGTTGGGATTCGAATGCGCGTTCGACTTGGAAACCGCCCGTTCCAGATGCTTCCCCACATGCTCCATCCGATCGTCCCAGCTCCCCTTGCCTTCGAATGTCGCACCGCAACTCTGCACCGGACACCCAAGCTCCACCGGCGCCTCCCTCTTCATCACCATGCAACGGCCCTGCAACCCCCTCACCCTCTCCTCCCACTCACAGTTCCGTTTCCCCTGCCTCTTCACGGCGAAGGGCGTGTGCATCCGTCGTAGATGCTGCGTGAACAGATCCTTGCGATTGAACTCGGAGGGCTTGGTCTTGGTCTTCGCGCAGGAGCCCAGGTTGCAGACCCAAGCGTGCAGGTTGAGGTGCTGTGACGAGACATGGCGTTTCCACTCGTTCTTCGAGGAGAAGGTTAACGGGCAGCCGGCGAAGTGGAAGACGCAGACAAACGCCCTGGGCGTCGGGTGTGCGGTGGTGGTGTGGCGACCGAGGGAGACGGTGTCTCGGAACAAGGGGCGGGAGGCGCATTGTCTACAGATCAGGAGGGAGGAGGCCGAGGAGGAGTCCGAGGAGGAGGAGCTGGGTTTGTATTTGGTGATCCGGTGGGGTTTGAGGGGAGGGTGCGAGGGGGGGTATCGCGGGGATTTGATCTTGCGCGTGCGGGTTGATTTGGGGACGTATTCCTCGTAGACATCCGAGTCCTCGTCGTCCTCTTCGTCGGCATCCGGTTCGAGGGTGACGTCGTCGTCGGGTTCGCCGTCGGCGTCGATCTCGGTGGTGGCGAGCTGGGAGGTGCTCATGTGTCGAGGGGATCCTTCGTCTTGGATGGATGCGCCGATGCCTTCATCGATGAGGTACATGTTGCGGCCATCGGGTTGGAGGGCTGGGATCTTGCCATGGCGGATGGCGTCGTCGGTCCGGTATTCGAGCGCGGCGTATCCTTCGTCGGGGCTGGCTTCGAACATGACCTCCTCGGGTTGAGGGTCGGGCAAGCATTGGATCTGGCTCATCTGCACACATGAATATCCCGCACTGGCATGCTGGCTATAGCTCGGAGTCGGCGGTTGGAATTGAGAGCATGCGTGGTCCGTGAAGCTGAGATAGGAGGATGCGAGTGGTGGGCAGAGTTCCTCTCGGTGGTGGGCCATGGGGGAGTATTGAGCTTCATGGTGACCGTCCAGCTCCAGACCCAAATTTGGACCTGGACTTCGACCATCACTGCAGGTCGTTGCACTCATCCCCTCGAAAGGACAGGGGGAGACCATCCTCGCGGCTGGTGGAAGTGATTGAATCGGGGTTGACGACGTCGACCCATCCATCCCCGGGGGAAACGAGGGCGTGGAGATGTGATGCAGACTGGCGGCACTCAGAGGAAACGGACCGTCTCTCTGGCACAGGAACCGCTCAAAGAGAGGTTGTTGCTGCTGGAACGATCTCTTGATCTCCTGGCTCGGGACCGATGCTTGACGCTGCGATGGATTTCGAAGGAGTGGGTCGATGTTCTCCATGAAGGCACGTTGGAGTAATAAATCACGTCCCTCCCACCGGACCTGAGGCGAAGAGATCTCCTCGAAAAAGGGGGGGCCATGGCTCGCCGAAGCGCGGGTGATATTATAGATCATGTTCGACATGCGAGTCAGCGGTCCTCGAGGCGGTTCAAGGTCGCAGGACGGTCACCCAAACAAGCGCGTAAAGTTGTGAGACGTGACGATGTGGTGGAGGACCAACCTGAATGAGATTGACGATCCCACGGACGTTTCAGGATGACTCGGACTGTTTGCTCCTGAGGAGTCGGCGGTGATTTCCTTCCGGTCTGGTGTCTCGCCTGGTGTCTGGCCTGGTGTCTGGTTTGGTGTCTGGCCTGGTATCTGGCCTGGTGTCTGGTCTGGTGTCTGGTTTGGTGTCTGGCCTGGTGTCTGGTCTGGTGTCTGGTCTGGTATCTGGTCTGGTATCAGCTCATGTGGTCGTCGAGTGCGATGTCCAAGGGGAGCGAACTCACGCGGCTTCAACCTTGGGCGTGGACCAACAACGCAAGTGCACTGGGAATGTCGCTAGATATGATGTTTATGTACTGTATGCACCAGAGCGATAACACCGCTCGGGGTCACGTCATAGGGGAATGAATATGGAGAGGGAGGGAAAGTGATGGAGGCGAAGTCAAGACATGCGCAGCTTGGAGAGATTCTGTCCGAGAGGCAGACATGTTGACAAGATATGTACCAAGAGGGGAGAGCCAAGCCACCGCAAGTTCTGTCTTTCCCACTCACTGGAGTCGTACCGTGCAGGGTGCCGGTGAGAGAGGGAGCAGAGCCGCATTTTCTGAAGGAATCTCTGGCACCAAAGCTTGGGAAAAGACGCAAAGGCAGTTGCCATGGCGGCAGGGATCGATGCATATGCATGAAGGTGATTGTTGATCGGATTGAGCAGATGGGTAGAGACGTATGGGAGGGCTAAAAGGGGGGAGAAGGGGGGAGGGGGTAGGGGGTGGGGGTGTTGCTGCGCCCCTCCATACGCTGGCTGCGCTTGGTGACTTGGACGGACGCTCGCAGGGAAAGGAAACATTGGAGGAGTTCGGTCCACGTTCTCTCTGGATGGTTCTCAGGGCTGCAGGCGTCGGGCAACCGAGGTCTGAGGGAAGTCGAGAAGCCCAAGGAGGGGTTTGCTTTTGTTGCGTTCGCTAAAGTTGCATCCATCAGGTTCGGCGTCCAATGAGGAGGGGGGGTGGTGTGGGACGGGGTGAGGCGACCAAGGCATCCGTAGGCAGAATCGAGAGAGCAGAGGGGAGAGGGAGAGAGGAGAGGACAGGGGAGAGAGGGCAGAGTACTCTGTAGAGTACTACGTAGAGATGGCAGAGGAGAGAGGGAGCGAGTAGAGAGGAGCGAGCAGAGAGGGAGCGAGTAGAGAGGAGCGAGCAGAGAGGGAGATGGGAGAGGAGAGGAGAGAGGAGAGGAGAGGAGAAAGGAGAGAGAGAGAGAGAGAGAGAGAGAGGAGAGGGCAGAGTAGAGAGGGCAGAGAAGAGAGAGAGCGAGCAGAGAGGAGCGGGGCAGAGCCGAGAGTCGAGAGGGTCGAGTCCTCCATAGAGATGACAGGTCAATCCCTCTGTTTATTCCACTCTATCTCCATCTCCACATCTCCGTTTCTATTCCCGTCTCCGTTTCCCTTTCCGCCATAGGGCTTGCATCGTCCTGGGCCCTCCTCGACCTCCCCCAGAATCGCCGAGTCGGGATGCACGCGCGAGAGCCGAAAGACGCAGCGACGAGTGACGAGACGAGACGACACGACGCGGCTTTCGTCCCGTCCCAATGTCCCCCATCCATCCTGTTCGCGCTTGGTGCGTCTTGTGCGTGTGGTTCCCCCTGGTTCCTCCTGCTCCCTCCTCTCCTCTCCTCGCTTCTCCTCTCCTCGCTCTCGTTCCCCTCTCCCAGTCGACTGCCGCATCCCCCCGCACCGCATCGCACCGCCCCGCGCAAGACAGGCCTTGGCTGCATCCCGTGACCCGTCCCCACCTGACGTCGATCTCGTCCCCGCTTCTCCAGACAGGATCGTACTGTACCTACCGTACCGCACCGCACCGCACCGCACCGCACCGCACCGGTCCTGGATGAGGAGATCGTCGGACGACGAGGACTTGTACTGTGCGGTGCGCCCCGCGCGGCTTCGCGGCGTCAAGGGGGCCATGCGGCTCTGGATGGGGAATGGACCAAGGCGATGCCTGGTGACGAGACGCCCAATTCGGCTCGGCTCAACTCCTGAGGTGAGGAGCGCATTTCCGACGCCAATAGGACGACCGTGGGACTTCATTCAACGTAACCCAGTAGGACGCAATCGCACTCGAAGACGGAGGACAAGGAGGACGCAATCGCACTCCAATCAGACGACTCCAATCGGACGCCCCCAATCGTGATTCGTATCCGCCCATTCATGATCCGATCCTCATCCAATGGGCATCCATGGCCCAAAGCTCATCCACCAACCTCATCCAATGCCCATCCACCAACCTCATCCAATGCTCACCCACCAACCTCATCCAATCCCATTCCATGAGTCAATACGATCTTTCCTCCCCCCTTCCCCTTTGGGAGATGGTCGCGTCGCACAAGCCCGGCATCTTCCTCCCGATTTCCCATCTCGCATCCCCCATGCCCCATGCCCAGCTCGGTCGTGTCAAATTCCCCGATGCAGACGCGCCGTATCATCGCTCCTGCCCTGTCCCGCTGTCTGTCTGTCCGTCCGTCTGTCCGTCCGTCTGTCTGTCACTCCGTCTGTCTGTCTGTCTGTCTGTCTGTCTGTCTGTCCTGCTGGTCACTGCTGACTGGTCCCTCAGTCTGCTCCATACAGTACTCCGTACAACCTTATTCCCCTGGTCTGTCGACCGGTCTACCTGTCTGGTCTGTCCCGCTGGTGACGGTCTGCTCCATAACCTTATCCCCCTGGTCTGTGACTGGCCTGTGACTGGCCTTCTGTCTGGTCCGTCCGTCTGGTTGCCCTCTAGTCTCCGTCTCGTCTGCTGGTCTGGCCTGTCCTCGCGTCTGTCCTCGAGTCTCCGTCTGGTCTGTCGGTCTGGTCTGTCCTCGAGTCTGTCCTCGAGTCTGTCTGTCCCTGCTAGTCCCTCTGGTCCCTCAGGTGGATCCACCCGATCCACCCGATCCGCATGGTCCGCTCCCGTCGTCACGTCACCCTAGACTTTCTACCAAAGCACATCCTGATTCACGGGACCGGCCTCGCCTGGGAATCAAGATGCATTCTTCTCGCCTTCACGAATCCCCTTATGAGGGGACTGCACCCGCGCTGTACAGTCCAGTACAGTACATACAGTACGGTCCGTCACGACTTCGTCCCGAGATTCTGTCGACGAGACGGCCTCGCTCGCCATACCTGGACCTACTCACTCCGCCCGGTGGCACCCAGGTAAGGTTAATTCATGGTTAATTCATGGTTCGTTCGTGGTTAATTCATGGTTAGTTCATCGTGGGGTTGCTTATCGCTCTCTTGCTGGCTCAGTTGCGTCTGACTCCTGGACTCTGACGCCTGGACGCTGACTCCTGGACTCTGGACCTGCCGACCCCTGCCCGGACATGCAACGTACGTTGTACTTAAACCACCACCACCAACCACCAGCCACCAAACCACATCCCACATCCCACAACCCACAACCCACACCAGCTCGGTCTGCGTTCTTCGTCAAGCGCAGCCACCCAAATCCATTCACCGAAAATCTCATGCAGCTCTGCCTGCCACGCCCCTCCCCAAGATCGCCTCCCCTGACGCAATCGACCAACGATATCCATCTGCTGCCCCCTCTCCACACTCTCAAAACTAAAAGTGCGCCGACCTCCTGGTTCCCGATTCGTGCCGTCTCGGTCACCGCAATCAAACAAGAGGCCCTTGAGAGGCCCTTGTCCGGGTCGCCCTCTTCTCCCCCCCTCCCCTTCCCCTCCTCCCTCCCCCCTTTCATTCGTCCGTACTGTAGGGCTCTCCCCTATGCGCCCTATCAGGCATCATCCGTACGGGACTATCAGCTGCGGCTGAGGATATCCCATCCCGAACACCAAGTCCTGTCCTGTACGCACTGTACTTGCCACCTTACCTAGCCCCCCTAGCCTTGGTACCTACAGTCCGGTCAGGACCACCTCACCACCTTTCTTGGCTTCCAGAACATCAGATCACAATCATATCAGTGTGTGGGAATTACAGTGTGGGCTTGGATGATGGCGTGCCGTGCCGTGCCATGCGAGGCCATCCTGCACCAGGTGTGGCAAGATGGCAGCGTGACAGACAATGCATCGCCGCAGAATCGACTTGCGCTCAAGAAAACCCTCAGCAGCGAATCCCATCTGCCGAGAGAGACAAAGCCGTCCGTCAGAAAATAGTCTTGGTGGTACAAATTCCACATGCATGGATATGAAGATGCCCATGGTGATACGAGGGATATCATCGGGACGACGGGACTGGTAAGAGCCTCTGCATTGCATGTCAAGAAAACGCCGGGATATCTGCCCCGTCACAAAAGCCCCCCGTCCATGATTTCCCGTGAGCAAGCCATTTTCTAAACCCCTATTGATCCTTTGGGTACAGTACACGTCAGATGAGAGATATGGTGGGAATCACGAATCAATGCGGAAATCTCCTTCCAAGAACCTCTGCAGGTGCAGCCATGTCTTCCATCACGGGCAGCGCCTGGACATCCGGAAATGAAAATATCGCCTTGCGGAAGGCTTCCGGCTAATATCCAATATGGCCGGCAATTTGATTTGGTCCAGATATCTGAGGGGGCTCTAGTCCACCTGGGAACCCGGTTCCCGAGAACAGCTTTCGCAAAAGATATGTAAGTTTGGGCAGGTCATGCATCGTTCGCTGATATACGGATTCTGAGGAAGCTTGCATTGGCACTGTCACTCCATTAGCTCCCTGCCGTTAAATAGGGCGAGCGAGGCATGGTGGGACTCACGCAAACGACAATATCCACCGTTTCTTCCTCGACTCCCACGTACCTCACTCTCTTGGGCGAACTACTGCCCTCGTCCTCGGCAGCATTGGGTCGTTTGGTCGGACTTCCAGGATGCCTTGCCGCAGTGGCCGTGGTAGAAATGTCAGTGATGGGCGTGGAGCCTGAAGTCGATGATGCGGAACTCAAACTAATGGAATCTCCGCCTGGGAATGTGGATGTTCCGGATTGTGCCTTGGCCTTGTCACTTCCATCCAAGGGAACCCAATCCGAGATGGTCTGCTTCCTAAATGTGCCACGTCCCATGAAGTGATTGTCGATATGGTCGAAGCGTTCGGTCCACGCTTCCACCCCTCTCTTCTGGAGTTCAATGAGCTTCGCACAGAATCCACACCAGAAGCGTTCTTGGCTGTTCCGGCCGATGTGGCAACTCTCAAGTTTGTCCTTCACGGAATCCTCATCGGAGATCTGATGGTCCTTCTCGAGATGTTCTCGGAATGTCACTTCCCGAAAACAGGCCTTGGAACAGTTACCTCCGCCAGCCTGGGGGGTATCACATCGCCAGGTCTCAATTTGAAAGTGCTGGGAGCCTTCATGGCGCTTCCAATCATTCTTGCTTCCAAAAGACTTGCCACAAGAGGGAAACGTGCAGCCATAAGGCCGATCGTGGCGCTTCATGTGCTTCCTATTGGGCCGTTAGCATACTCTGGGATCAAAGAATTTACATACTTCAATTCACAAGGCCGACCCTTGAACCTGTTGCAAATCATGCACCTTCTCTGCTTGTCACTCTTATTGCCAGCTGCAGATCCGGCGTTGAGCTTGGGTGGAAGGTTCGGATCCTCTTTCAATGTGAATCCCAAGTGGCGAATGCTCTTTACGATCTCTTCTGCTCTTCTAAGTGCTGCGGTGTGTTCTTCGTCAGGGCATGATAATGGGGAATCCGCAGTTTTAATGGTGTTTCCCTCTTGGGAATGGTTCGGGATTCCTGGGCCAGGATTCAGAGGGAATGGCCTCGAGGGAGATGTCCTGCCATTAGGCAGAACATTTCTACCTCTATCCTGATTGGACAAGGCCGAAACACCACGGTCGGACAAGGCAGTTCTGAGTCCTTTTCTAAGAGCCGCATCTGAGGCTGATAATTCGCTCTGCCCTGCTGCCTTACCCTGGGTCGGAAGTTCAGTCTCCTGGTTCTTGTTAACCTGATAAGTGGTCTTGAGACCCGCATCAGAAGGGTACGCCGGAGAGAGAACACTGGCTACTGTATACTTTGCCGAATATCTCGCTGGGGGGGGGGGGAATTCCTGAGGTTGCACAGTAGCATGTCGCGGTACCTCAGACCAAGGGATTGCTGATTCCTGTGGCACGGTTTGCTTCTCGCTCCTATCCAATGCTGGGAATTTGGGGGTCGCTGGATTCCTCGGGGATTCGGCTACATCTGGGTATGTAGCTGTCCATTCACGATCAGTGGTCTTTGGGGCACCTTCTGGGACATGAGAGACTGCTGGCAATGGAGAATCCTGCGCTGGGGTGTGATTTTCCTGGTTAGCATCCGAGGACGGTCTTTCCCAGACATTTTCTCTGTTTTTGATCAGTCTCTTTCATCTATAAACTACCTCTGGGATACTTACAGTTTGAATCTTTTTTCAGTGTCATGACACTGTGGGTGTACGCGTCTGAGATGACTCCTAAAGTTATCCAGTCGTGGCCAATGTTTATCCTTTGATTTGCATCCTTGGATGTTGCACCGGTAATATTCTGTGTCAGTGGTAGCCCCCAGGACGCCAGAGTGCTTACTCTTTCTATGTCTCTCCAGATCATTTGGGGTGCTGAATCCTTGGGTCCGAGGACAACCTTGAACGTCGCACTTGAAAGGTTTGGTATGCCTCAACTCATGCTTCCTGCATATCATTAGCTAGGGCTCACTCAATCAAACTCAGACGCCGCACTTTAATTCAGACTGTGTTTTGACCGGCTTTTTGCACGTGAGACAAGTAAAGCTAGAAGAAGCAGATCCGGGTGGTATTGTTGGGATAGCCCAAGAATCATGAGATCTCGAGTCCCGTGATTGGAAAACATCATTAAATCCTTGGAACGGCTGGTAGCTCTCAACATGTCCTGCAAGACTTTGGCAATCTTGATCCCGGTCGGGAATGTCAGCGCTGAAGACAGATGTGTTACCAATACTACGTCGGGTTCCATAACCCGAATCCGAAGGAGGGATTGCAAATTGGGCGGAACCTGCATCTGACGGATTCGTTTGGCGATATTGAGTTCCATAAGAAACAATACTACGATTACCAGACCGCCTTGACTGGTTTCTTTCGTCCACGGCAGCATCAGGGATGACCTTAGGGACCCAGGGTCCATCATTACCGGAGTACCATTGGGCAATAGGATCTTGGTTAGGACCGCGAACTTGGTTGTCACTAGGGCTCTGTTGCATCCGAGTCACGCTCGACGATCCATATACCCCATCTACAAATCCTGAATGTGGAAGGTTTGGCTCCCAAATATTCAATCCTGATGTCGATGGACTCGGCAAGGTCCGTGAACAATTCAAGTCAATTTCCACGGGCTGTGGGGGGAAGTCCACAGGGAGAGGAGGGCCCATGTCTCTGGTTGTCCCATACAGTGGATTGGAATCTGTGGAGGCTATTGAAGCGAGCGATGGATAATACTAGGGAAGAGGGGTTGTCAGAAGAACGCCACTTGTTTGTTTGTTGTAGCAGTGGGAATGAGCCGTACTGGACGAGAATGGGTTCCATTTCGATGGTAATTTGGTAAGCTCGACATTTTTCTAGCAATGATTAGCCAACATTCGAAATATGGCGCGTAGACAATCAACCAACGCTTCTGTCAAACTCCTGCGAGTGGTGCTTGGCTTGTGGAGACGCTCATGAATTCTTCCCGGCGTTCAACAGCTGTAAAAAGACTACCTTTCAACCATCAGCGTAGGTAGGACGAGCGAGGTCCTGGGCGACATCGACACATACCCTGGGCGAGGGGAAGAGTTCGACGCGGGGCTCCAAGGGCGACAAGTCTCGTGTAGAGAACGCAGAAGATCTGAATGCAGGGAGTTCGGTGAGGCAGACTCGCGCGATATATTTCGTAATATGAGGAGGATGACTGACGCACTTGCGGTCGAATAATGTCGATTGTAGGGTGGCGATGATCAAGCCGGGCGCTAACGACAGATGTCGTTAATCGGAGACGATTTGCTCAGCTACCGACAGCGAGACGGGACGAGACGAGACGGGAGACAGGAGACGGGAGAGGAGAAGGGAGAAAAGTCCAGAGAGGATGGGATCATCGAATCAAGAGGTAGATTGAAAGTTTTAGAGTGGTTCGAAGCAAGAGAGGAAAGATAAGGCGTGCGGCGGTGATGGCGGTGATGGTGGTGATGCGAAGGCGCAAAGTAAGGCGAACTACCGAGAGAGAACAGCGAACGAGGCAGCACCGCACTTCCTGAAAGGCCTCACCGACCGCCCATACAAATGAGAGAACTCTCCTACCATGGGTCGAGATATCAAATATCTTCACAACCAAGGACGTAATGACGCCCGACAGCGATGCGCTGTTGCTGTAGGAGGCGAGAAGGGGGATACACAAGAAATGAAGCTAGTGATAAGGAGAGGAAAACTAGATTGGTCGAGGTGGATCGAGCGGTTTTCTCTCCTCATTGGCGCCTGAGGCTCCAAGATTGATCACCATCACGTGCTCTTATCCTTGACCTCAGGCTCCCGAGTCCCCGTCGGTCACATGTACATCACGTTACCAGAATTTCCAGGTTGCCAAGTCAACTTAAAATGACCCCTTTTTTAAAGTTCGTGAATCGATGTTTCAGCAGAACAGATCTGTGGGGTTCCTCTTCATCGTTTCATAGGATATGCGAGTAATCTAAATTTGGTGGTGGGACGGCGCCGGTGAACTCGGAACAAGATAATTTCAAAAGACTATCTATCGTGCTGTTGTCTCCATAGTCAAGAGGACAGGAGCGATATATCATACTACCCATCTGACCCGTCTCCTATGGCATTCCATATATTGGGTTCAAATTCCAAAGATGGTTGGATACGAGAACAAGTTGCCCAACTCCTGGCTTGGTGGGTTCTTCTACCTCCAACACATGCAAAAGGAGGAGGAAGCCATCTCTAGCATCCTGTGCCATGAGGATTAGAAGACCTTTCTTTGCTTCCCTATCCGCTTCGACTTACCCAGCGAAGTGCATCAAAAGGCCCCCGACGAATTGTTTCCGTGGCACTGAGAGCAACCCGAGGCCCAATCAAAGAGCCTCAACAGCCAATTACTCCCATCAGCTTATGTCTTGGATCTGAAAGCGCCTGCTCCTTATACATCCTCTAGCACATCCACTCGGAACACTTCCAAGCCGCTCAACTTGCTTTCTCAGCAACCATTTGGACTTGCATGAAGCAAAAGTACGAATGGCGGCTCATGCCAGATTACCAAATACCAGGAGGTAACTCCCACGCCCTCCAGAGGTGTCTGCGGAGCGAATGTCAGAGCGATCGTGGCTCTCACGCCATGGTTCCAGCCTTTGACGAGCGGCCACTGAGACAAGATCAGAGATTTTTGAGATGCAAAGAAAAAGTGGCGATACTTCCGAAATATGCCGCACGATATTCACTTTGGAGAGTGCTGTCGCGAGGCGAAATGCATCTTCCCGAACGACAAACCACTGCAGCCAAACATCTTCAGGTGCCTTCCACAACGCCACAATGTTTCTCATCCAAACTCCACCCGTGCTCGTACACCCATCAGTTGGCTGTATTATTCTCGGCACTCTTATTGGCACACATGAGATGCGGCTGGATATGTACAGTATCCTCTTGAGATCAGATCTGCTGTCTTGATTGTCGCGGGAGCTTCTTGTACGCTCTGCCGGCTTCTGCCAGATCATAAAGTTATATCCCTTTTCGAACCGGACGATTATGCGTCCACAGTGGGCCACTCTCAGAGAACGTAAAGTTCGGTAAAGCTCGAAAATGCATTAACTTTTACTAGGGCCTTTTGCCCTGGCCAAAAATAATGCCTCGAGATATCGATTCTTCCCTTTGTATAGTAGAGGCTACAAGTCGGTATCGACCTACTTCTACTGGTTATTTTACGAAGAAGTTGTCGGTACTAGTATTGGGATCCCTCTTGATTTGATCTAAAATAATATACTGATTATTTACGCTATGGCCGCTTAATACCCCTGAAAGGCTAAGTCCATATTTTTCACCAAACCGAGCCTTGACGTCGTTCAGATCGCCATTAGAGCTGCAGATCGTCGAAAAGATCAGAAGCCAAGCGCTGAGTTCTGCAAAGAACCCATCTCCGATGCAGAGACGGCTCATTTCAATATATCCATTTCTGAACACTACTGTACTTAGTCGTTCGTCCCATCCAATGGGATATCAATAGCAGAATTCTATCACATTCGCGGACCACTCGGCGTAACGGGCCAACCCTGGAGAGCCCGATGATATCGACCAAGCAAATCGTCTTACGCAGACGACAGACGTGGTATGATGGTATCTGATTCTGATTCAGTATGTCATCAGGAGGGCTCATGAAATCCTTTCTGACGGGGAGACATCATTTCATCGATTCGTCATACGATCTGATAAGTCTCAATTTCAAGGTCATACTTGTTCGACCCGAGAGCCCGGTTACGGCAGCTGCTCTCACCAACCCACCGATCCAGATATATCTTAAGCCTGTAGAGCAGTGACCTGTGGCACGATGACCTGCAGCTCTGTCCTCATCTAGAATTTCGTTGTGAACTCAAAGATTTGATCACATTTGTTGTCAATTCTCGAAATTGGATAGCGAGAAAATTCTCAACAATCATATTCGACCGGCACACAACCGGGACAAAGACCAAGCCACGGACATCCAGCCATTGAGAGATTTGCAGTTATCGATGCCACAATCACGTCTTCTTGGGTGGCGATATCACATCCTGGTCTCTTTTTTCTTGTATTACCGCTTCTTCGGCGTTGCCTGATGGTATTCATTTTGACATCGTCACTGCTCTTCAGATTCCCTTTGGGATCACCTCAGAAAAGCTCCCATTGTCCAAAGTGGTCTTGTGCATAACGGAAATATGGCGAAATTATACCCACGTTCCCGAGATATCCATTGGGTAGGACGGCAGCTTGAATTTTGCACATGGAGGCGAAGTCTGGAGCCTTCCATGATAAAAGGACAAGGGACTTGACCTGCTTGTTTGTGAACCGTGAGAAATCCTGAGATAGTAAGCTGATAAGTCATTTGGCGGTTTCTAGACCTTGGCCCATGGCAATAGAGCCAATATTCGCAGTAAGAGATATCGAACATCCCGCAATATTTGCACTTTCCTGATCATAAAACGGAAATAGTACGAATAGCGGAAAACAGCATCTGCTATTCTTTGGCCATTTGTCATGCCTCAACCCTTCCTTTATTTAAGTGCTAACTGCTCCCCAAAGACTACCGATCTTGATATCATTCATCCCATCGATCAACTCCAACAACGAGGACCGAAAGCTTTCAAAACACTTATTGATATCAACCTTTGTCCTTCAGATTCAGCTTCGGTGTCAAATTCAATTTCCTTCAAGACTTTTAAGGTATGATTCGTGTCGGACAAATTGAAAACGTCCAACATGTTAACAGTACTTAGATCATAACATCTCCACAGTTGTACTTGAGCAACCTATGGTAGTTCAACTTCACACCTACATTATCACCGCCTTACAGTGAGACTACGCCCTGCACTACCGCGGCCCTGGTCCCAGAAGACATCGCACCATTTCTTCGTGATCCCACACATCAGAAATCCGACAGAATTGCTTGGTAAGTTGTTGCGATTAGTACCATCCTCGAGATGTAGAACTGACAGCAGGCAAGCACAGCGTCTGTTGGCCAACAACTCAGTCCATTTTCCAACGAGCCAAAATGTGCGACTGGGAAGAATTCCAATTCATCTGTGGCCACCACACTAGCCGCCTACTTTCTTACTGCCACTTCGCACGCACGGATCCATATCATCAATGCTTCGGCGTCAAAGTACTCAAGCACTCTTGGGTGCAAAATTGCCCTTGCCAGCCTTGCCAAGATTCTATGCAAGCTGCCGCACAGAGTTCCAGCCGTGGCAAGCAGTAGGTGTCAATGAAAATCTAGCGGCATTTGTGGACTTGAAATAGCGCCGCCTACGGTTGTTGGGGGAGTTGTGTAATTTGGGTGGTGGGGGAATTGCTGAAAAGGTCTATGTGCATGAAATTTCTCCAAGTTTGGATGTTATGGCTTGAGTTTTGTGCGAAATACTTAGGGAATACGAGGATGCTTAATGGCAGGATTTGACAGTCAACGCTTTGCAGTTGGACGTATGTAGCATGTGGGACCAACGAGACAGAGGATTTTAAATATATTTTGAAGATCTATAACTAATTGATCAAGAATTTCCTACTTGAGGTTTAAATATGTAACCTGATGTTCACAGAATTGTCTTGTTTAGGTAATGGTGCTACCTTCTAGTACAAGCCCTGTCCAACCATGAAAATCGTTCTACTATCTTTAGGGTTGCTTCAGTATGTCACTGTAACACCGCCGTTTAGTATGGAGTAGGAGATGCCTCCGGTCATTGCGGTGCGACGTGGTCGTGTGAAACAGAGATCGAGTAATACGAATACCACCATCAGAACCAGTAGCATCAGATTGAGAGATCTGCGATTCCACACACATAGGCTGGCACCCACTCTATTTGCTAGATTTGGTGGCTAAGAATTCCGTGTTCGACCTGATTTCATTCCCAGCCAATGATATCAAAGAATCTTTGGATGGTTGCACTTTTAAAGAGCAGGTTTAATGGCTTGTTTGGGGGGGGGGGGGGGGGGAAATTGAAATTAAGAGGGGTTCAATGCGTGATGCTGATAGTGAACTGTGAATCGATTGATCTGTGTGCGCCAAGATGAAACCGTTGCCGAAACCCTTGCCAAAATCAAATCATAAGTTCGTTGCTCCTTCTACCATGCCAACGATGTTGTAGCGCTTAGTGAAAAATGTGAGCCAGTCCTCAAGGACACCCTTCTCCTTGTCAGATAGCGTAGACCAATCTGGAGAAACATCCTCAGCTTTCGTCGAGGTCATGCCGAGGGCTCGGGAAGCGTCGTGGCCTGCAAAGACTGATCGAGGATATCTTTCGTTAGCTGCTTTCGTATTCACGACTCGTGGAAGATATTGTAAGTATGTCTTCGGCAGGGTAGTTGATGGACAGAAAAAGAATGGTGATATACCGTGGTAGGAACCGCCCGGTTGATATGCTTTATTGCCGGTCACATCAAAGACTTTGCCCTGTGGGAAATTGAAGATCAATATTGGCTACGTATGCAGAGGCTGAGCATCAAGAGGCTTGAAGATTTGGACGCCGGTACCTTGATCGCAACGTAGCATAGGGTGCTATCGACTCCTATTGGCTAGTTAGCTAGATCTGGGGGGTTGTTACATCTAAGATGTTAAGGTAATGGGGCGAGCAGTGTCAAGAGTAGGGGAGCTTGCCGTTGCATTTGGAGAGGAAGTCTGGGGCGATAGGATCGTCCTTTGGAGGCGCGAGGTTTACAGGGGTCTTGGGCTCAAATTTTCCGGCCATTGTGATGGATAGTCTTGACGGGGATACGATCGAGATCTGGGACCTTTTGTGGTGAGAGGAATTGATGGGTGGTGTGAGATTGAGGTCGAACTCAAGAAGTGTTGTTGAAGAGATGGAGGAGGTCATCGTGACCAAGGTGAAGGATGACTAAGCCATAATACTCCGCTCTCGCGAGAGCTTCACTCCTCGCAATTGAAGTCTCAAATACAACCAGCAAGATGTTCGCACCACGATTTTCAAGAGTACTACTGAAGTCAGCATCCCGTGGCGCACCGCAATGCCTTCGTCAGAGACCGCTTCAGGCGCTGGGACGGAATGCAATATCACATCAATTGCAGCAACTGCGGTATCAACAATCTTCGACAAGAGCAAACTTTGTCAAGCTATGGAAGTCACAACCTTTCTCTGTCACCACGGCGCTGTTGATGTAAGAAATCCCTAGCATGGTCCTTTGAGATGGAGGCTGATCTCGTGTTTAAAAGCATCATGGCAGGCGCTGGAGCGATCTTGTATGCAAATTACATCTACCATGATTATATCATTGGAGCTTTCCACCAATTCCCCGATCCAGTGGCGAAACAAATGCGAAAAGCCCTCTTCTACACCAATGTATCGTTAGAACCGAAGAATGCTGTCAAGTATTACCGAGAGGCTTTGCGAGTGGCGGATGAGATTGGGATGGACCCCTTCTCGAATGAGGTTATTGGCATTAAGATACAGCTGGCGGCACTCATGGAGAAAGTACATCAATACCAAAAGGCGATTGATATTCTGGAAATTGTCAAATCGGATAATTTGAAGTGGATGGACATTGTTGGAAATAAGCCAGGAAACGAAGGGCGAAGAACGAAAGTTCTGTTATATACTGTTCGTGTCAGCGTGAAGCTTGGAGATCTATACTCAAATGAGTATGTTTTGGAAAGAGAGAAGGCAGAGGAGTGCTTAATATGGGCCGTTGAAACCGTTACTAGGGAACAACAAAGGCGTGAAAAGGAGGGAGTAAAGCCTGATGAAGGCGAATGGGCAACAGATGAAGAGCATGGTGGCGCTCTCGAAAGTATGTTTTTCTCAACATCCTCTTTTCTATGCCTTACTGACCCATTCTCAGCTCTTGCACATCACTATGAAGAGTTGAATACGCACTATCTCGCGGCTCCATTATTCTTGCAAGCTCTGACTAAGTCATCGCCAAAGAATTGTCATACAACGGTCCTAAGTAAGTACTATCTTTTAGTCTATAACAATTCCCATTGACATATATAGTGAACAATCTCGCCACCTCATTAGCCCAACAAGTTCCACCACCAACTCCTGGTCAACCACCAGCTTCACGTGCGGAGTACGTGAGTAACGCTCGAGCATGGGCCGAAAGAGCTCTTGCTGTCGCAGAAATGATCACACCACCTAATAGAACAGAAGAATGTGATATTGGATGTGCTACCGCGATCATAAATCTAGGGAACTTTGCCATGATGGATGGTAATATCGCCGAAGCTAGAAAAAGGTTCGAGGAGGGAAGGAGTCTAGCTGAAGCTATCGGATTTAAAGAAGGTGTTGAAGGTGCTAATGAGTCGCTTCGACAGCTTAAGTCGAAGTAGTCGATATTGTAAGACTAGATTCTTTAAGATACCCTGTTCCTATTCTGCCACCCGCTGCACCGGTCTTCCCGAACATTTTGCTAGACACTTTCTTTTCTAGGATGTCTTCACACGAAACACTTACGATGTGGAGGTCAAGTCATACTCACAAAATCTCATGTAAGTCCACCAATATCTATTGCTTGTTCCGTTCCTGTCGTGTAATAAGACCACAGGTAGAGACACCAGTGCATTGTCCTGTTATTATCAAGGATCAAGCTTGATTATCTGTCCTCATAACGGAGAATGTAATAGGATCTTCTATCGGTACGTACATTCTGTATAAGTTTTCTAGATATTCAAGAATACTCTACTAGATCCTCAATGGAAATCTAGGACAGTCCTCAACTTTGAACAGGGGCATGAACAATGAATATGATGTCTTAAAATCGAGTTTTTATGAATAGGTCGTGCAATCTTGTTCAGGGCTTCTACGTCTAACCATAGGATTTCACCTCAACTACACATCTCTATCACACAGCTCAAGTCCGACCATAGCGCAGCCCTCGCAGCAGCGCCTCATAATCCAACGTGTCCACCCGATTCGACTCTGCATGTCTACTCTCCAGAGTAGAGGCCCTAACATCTAAACGTTCTAACGGCGCCGCAGACTCCCGTGAACCATGCATCAATGATACCTGCAGAATCTCTGCGTCCTCCTGCCACTTGTTCCACATATTCGTACGGCCTCTGTTATACTCAGATAGGAGAACCATGCGTTTCTTTCCGAGTTTCTGTAATTCCCATTGGTATCGAGCGACGATCTGCTTGATATCATGTGCGATATTTGGCGAGTCGCGGTCGTTCACCATTGGGTCTGTTATTTTGATCTCGTGAACGAGGAAGTCGAGTTTGAAGATAGCTTGTTCTTAATTTACTAGAACAATGGACAAAATTATAGAATGGATAAGTAAATGATTATAAGTGGATTGTTTGTGTTCGCTTCTCGTAAATAGGACAATTAGTCCCAGTATTCCGAGTAGTGACCCGTTGTATCCAGAGTTTTGGCGCACGCTCATGGTTTCCAATAAGACTAGATGGTATTTGAACGGTGATTAGTTTGACTTACTGATTTGTGGTTATTCTCAAAGTCGAAGTTCAAGTCGAAGTCGAATGCTTTTTTCTCCCTAACGTGAAACACTTAACATCCAGAGTTTTATTCTACGGCCGGAAGGTCGAATAGTTTTCATAGATTTATGGTTGGAGGAATAACTTACGATCACAAGGCAAAGTGTATGGTAGACGGATTGGTATGCGACAAAACGTGAGCACAAAATACTGTACGATAATGAAGCAAGAACATGGCCAGCGACGAAAGCATCTAATATATATGTATCCTTTGGTAGGTTTTAGAGACCAATTTTCGTGGCGTGCCCTAGAACAACCAGATTCTGCTCCTGGTGGGGAGTGAGGTATTTTTGGTGGGCACTAAAGTCTATAGCGGGATCAACTCGGACACTTGTCGAGCTTGGATTGGTTTCTATCGGCGGTCAAGCCATGTGTCATTATTTATAAATAGAGCAAGAGGCCCGAATAAATAACGCAGTTTAAGCTACAAATGACTTAAACCTTCTCAAGATTGTGTAATAGCAGGGGCTAAGCGTCGATTCCTAACACAGCCTAGTCTTCGAGGAATGTGTCATGAACTTGTATACTTTTTCGGCATGTATCAAATGGTTCTTCCCAATCTCTAGAGACATCCGAAGTCATACTAAGAATACCTTCGTGTGGAATTGGGAATAACAGTAGGGTAGTATAAGAGCTGCAAGTAAAAACGTAAACTGCGTTGCAAGAACCTATCTCAGAGTTTCTTTTTACATTAATACGACAGGAGACATGTCCCACACCTTGCTTTGGGCTCCCCAGAAAGTAACACCAACACAAGTGGAGATGATGGCGGCAGGGCTATTGATGAAATTCCACAAACTTAGTCTGTTATACGTAATTGAAGCTATTCCTTGTTTTACAAGCACTCTATCGGCGAAGAATGACACGGAATTTAGTGGAAGTTATTTTCGACACCGGAGAAGTAGCCGGTGGGAAGTGAAAGTTGGACTTATCTCAGAAGGAGACGTACTTGATGAGAACATCACTGTAAGAGTCCAAGAGCTTTACAACGCCGATGGAAGATACGGACCATTCGATGTGATTCCTCCATCTCTGACCGAAGAACCAACCGTGTCTTTGACTCAAAGCCGCTTGCTTTCTTGTGGGCCATGAAGCACTGCAAGTGGAGCTATCCTATCTAGCCTCGATTACGTGGATTTCCGATCTTGGATAATCCGTGACCGGTACCCAATTCGCCACAGATTATATGACTATGGATATATCAATAGATCCATAAAATCATACAGATTTGAATAATAAATCTTTAGCAGCATCCACAGATCGGTACCTACTTCGTAAAGTATGATCTGTAAGCTAATTTTAGCTATGGATATATATATATATATATATACATTTGCACGTACTGTACGGCCTCTATTTATTACTATTCCCAGCCTCAAACCATCGAAATTGCCTTTCTTCAACCCATCATCGATATCTAGGCTTAAATCGTCCAAAACGGAGGAGTTTTTAAAAGACTCGAAAAGTTAGATGTTTTACGTAAGCAAACTTACGACACTTGATTTTTTGACCCTCTACGTTACACCCAATTTCTAGTGCCTTCACCTAGAACTACGGTCTTAGGCAATAGTTAAGAGCGAGTTTTTAAGACAAGTTAATATGTGGCTTCATCATGAAATTAAATAATTATTGTAAAACCGTTAAGAGGCGAGATATAAGGAGCTCTCCGATCGAAATTCGTTATTTAAAAAAGTCTTGTGGTTTTGAAGAGTTCTTCCCTTAAGCTAAAGTAAAAGAGTGGGACCTTGCATGTTTATTCGCCAGGGAGGGTGTCAAGCGCCTGTTGAAGGAGCTCGGGAAAGGCGAAGAATAGGCAATGACACACCAGCCCTTATGGCTTTGCATTCTGCAACGAAATGCCTTCCTCAAGGGAAGAAGAGAAGAAGTAAATTTCGAGCCGGTCGCTCTCTGTGAGGGGGGAGTTGTAAGCTAGTAGTGCTAGAATAGGGGTACAAATAGCGGAATAGTACGGGCAACTTTAGTGCAGAGGTCTGGTTCTATTTTAAGTTCATCCCTATTTCTAACGGTTCTTAATTTTAAGATCCGTGCATCCAATAGACGTCGATAGCTCGTCAGTCCTACTCCGTAAAGAGAAAGGCTAGGGGAGCTCTAGCGTTAGCACGATTGGTCGACTAATTCTTGTACCAGAAGAATCCTACAGGGAGAGATACTTCTCTTACAACCATAACCATAACCGGAATGTTCTTAAATTTCTGTTTGCGGATATTCCTTGGAGACAAAACGCTACATCAGAACCATCGCTCGTTCACAAGGCCAGTTCTGCTCAATGGTCTCCCACCTGAAACTAGCGAGCTTCAACAATCACCAGAAGTGGAAACAACGGCCTTAAATTTAGAGAAAGTGGAAGAGTCAAGGCCGGGTAGTAATGTTACGATCATAAACATTAGCGACCTACGAGAAAGTATGAGGACTACCATCAGTGAGATACTTTCAATGGTTTTAAGGTGGATTTCTCTTTTGAAATTAAAAGGGGGGGGTTAGGATTCGGGGAGATATTGTCATTGGATTGGATTGATAGGATGGTTTCTTAGGAGATATCCAGGAATAGGAATTTGGAAGTCATTCGCTTAGTACCTGGAGGATTGGCACACTGGTTTCGATATGATGAGATGATTGTGGATAAAGGTTGTAAATTTTATGGTTGGTGAACGACGCAACTCGTCTATCTCTCGCTCGATCAAATGTAATCTCTAAGCCTGCTTCTCAAAGGACCATATTTCCTTGATCATTCCAGGACTAGTCACATGAAATCAACTCTCGATAAAGTTTCGGATACTAAATATGAAGTCTTGTTGTGGATGTTCTCATTTACAGGTAAGAAATTTGGAGGTTATGGTTTTATGTGAATCGGATAGTTCACACTTGGTGAGAGATTCTTAATGGAACTGCTAACCTTATAAGCCGTGGCACAAAACGACCTGCAATATTATCACCCTAACATCAACATCAGTCATTTTTTCCTGCTAAATTTTCATCATGAATTCCGCATCAGAGTCTACCGTTGGTGTCAATACGGGAATCCTCAGCGTCTCAGATACCGTTCAACCCTACATTCAGAAGGCGATGAACAAATATCATTTCAACCTTGCCGCAACTCCTGTCAGCCTCTTTGTCCCCACCAACAGACCAAAAGGTGTTGAAATCCAACCTAAGCTCAGCAGACATGCCAGAAATAACATCCTCCTAGCCCCAGGATCCTTCAATCCACCCACCAAGGTCATCTAGCAACAATCCGCTATTTCTACGAGCGTCGCCATCAATTCAACATCGTCGCATGGTTCACCTTCGCAGATCCCGACGACATCGTTCTTACCAGGGAGAAGAAGTACGGAGATATCATCCTTCCTCAACAACTACGTTACAAGATGTTCGCTCAGGTGCCAGAATTAGCCCTGATGATCGCAAGTGGCTGGCTGCATCTTCTTCTAGGGGATATGGATGGTCACATCGAAGTTCTTCGATCCATGACGGACCTTATCAAGGAATCTGAGCTTGACGTTAAGTTGGTGGGATTTTTAGGGGGTGATAAACTTTCTATGATGAGTGAGCCGCATTTGCCCTCGGTTTTTTTAACGGAATGGGGTCCGGTGGATGAGTTTATGATAGTGAATGCACGGCGACCGGTTGACTTTTACTCCACTGGAAGGGATTCAGATAGCAGGAGCGGGCGTCCAATAGATATACCAGGCTGTACAAAGTGGGAACGAGAGGTGCAAGCTGGTGACTTGGAAATAGTCACTGAGCAGGAGAGAAGCCTGGGAGTATTGTGGGTTTGCAAGGCATTAACAGTTCCAGGACAGCCTGTCATTCGATTCCGTGCATCAGAGAGCAGCGCATCGAATGGCATCAGCTCGACCAAGATCCGACAAATCATGTCCGAGTCACCCGATGAGGAACTATATGAAATGCTCAGAGACAAGGTCTTTAGCGTCGAGCTCCTAGTAGAGTGGATGCTGGAGCATCGAAAGGGTAGTCAAACAGAAGCGTTGATAGAGAAATTGCAATAATTGTTTATGTAGGATATATTGTTCCAGCTATAATTAAATGCACGCGGCCACAGTTGTCTAAATTCTAACAAGCGTGCCCTGTTATTTCAGCATGATACCGCTAACTTATAAATTTCCAACCGGCGGTAGCCAGCATGTTCTTCTCGTTACGGACTACATCTTTCCTTTTATCTAAGATATCGACTTGCCAAGTGCCTCCACAAACAAGATAGCATGTCAAACAAAGTAGGAACATGGCAAGCAAGCAGGTTAAGCCCCATGTGCCATATATTCCAAGAACACATCCCAATTCTGATCAATGTTCATTTATAGGTGTCAAAATCCCTGCATCTCGCTCTTGTCGGCAAGAGAAATCGTTTTGGCCTGAATTTCCAGTTGTGAATGCCATGGTTATACGTAGATAGCTCTAGTAGCAGTACCATGGGACACGGAAATCCTGGAATGAACGCGCAGCCATGTGATCGTGGTCGTGCTGTTAGGATCCCAAAATGAGGGATTGAACATCGCCTTCGAGTCCTTGGTGTCATGAAAACCCCTCATCATGAGGTAAAATTCCCTTATCCTAGATAGGAAAGTTAACTCAAGTTCTCTATCTCTACGAGGAGATACTACTAGGCTGTCCCTGAGGTCCAAGAGAATTAAGGAACTTATAATCTAGGCAATATACGACGAGCAGACCCTGATAGTCTTATATAATTCTGGTTCTCGTTCTCGGTCGACTGGGGTGACAGGAGCTACAGGTGTATCAACCAAAGACACAAAAGCACCAATTTGATTGAAGTTTGGGACTAGAGAGATGGCAGTTCGAAAGTTGCGTAGTCTGCATAGTCAGCGTCAACCCTTTTGGTTACAGCATTAAGAATTCTTATGATATAAATTTTTACCTATTATTACTTCAGTTTTAAGTCGTGAGAATGTGGCTAAAGTAGCGTAAAAGGGACGTATAAAAAAAGATGATTTAGCACAATATATTGACAACATATTTTTTAAAAATCCCTTGCAGAAGTTCCTTAAAAAATCATATAGTTAGGAACGATCAAGTCCGAGCTTACATAAGATTTTCGTGAAGTGACAGCGGGGATTTTCGCTGCGTGGGACGTCGGCTAAGATTACTTCGCCTCATTTGTTCCTACATAATGGCTTTCGTCCAGGACCTGTATCAAGTTTAGATTGCGGAGGTACTCCCTATTTTCTGCCTTCTTGTCGATGCGGCGTCAAACACTGCCTTCCAGGGATCTTACCCGACCATGGCGCTCTTAATCTATCCTGCGATACCCAAGGAGGTCGACGTGGATTTCAATTTGCGCTCTCTTCAGCCTCAAGGCCAATTTGTAGCACCGTCCTTATCTCAATGTTCCAAACCAAGTGGTACTGTACAATGCAGATCGACACGATTGGAAAACTTCGGCTTCCTCAAGCTGGGGGGACGGCGTCAACAGTCCACTTCAACCTCCGTCGGATGCCTGGCTCGTATCATCGTATGGTCTCGATGGCTCGTACTCTCAATCACTTGGCAAAGCTACCACCGTACGATTCCCTGTCCTCGCATGCTGCCTTTGCCAATCGACTAGGTCGGCTCGTGGAGTCAGGAGTCAGGACTCAGCAGCAATCTTGCTATCATTCCTTACAAGTAATCGTGGCTAACATAGACCTTACTGTATAGGTGAGAGCACGTCTCTCATAGGCCATAATTAGACGGTCTTTAAATATATCCCTCTCTCCCCATGATTTGTCCAAGACAGGCCTGACTCCCGCCAGACGCATCAGTGGAGATAATCCCCGCCTCGTCTCTCAGCCCCAGGGCTCTGGGCGTTTTAGAGGCCGCGGTTGGTTCGGTCATCCTAAGAAGCAAGTTGCAACAGCAGCGCCCCTCCGTATAAGCATGCACTGGATCAGGGGCGTTCCAGAATGGAATGGTGGAGCATATTCCGCCTGCTTATTCGTTCGACCGTGCCCGCCCGTAGGATGCTGAGTCTCTCTATCAGCATCGCGTCTTACTATTCGAAACATAATTGTTCAGAATCGGCGTAGATTTAAGCCTAATCAGGTAAGTACGGCATCGAATTATGGTATAATTCTGCTCTAAGATGCTTAAGAGAGTAGTCTAGTACTACGTAAACTGAGAACTCTAATAGCGACTTGCCTAGAAATATATAATCGTGTCTACTACGGAGCTAATTACGACTCCATATCTATATACGATAATACTCTAGATACGTCAAACAAAGCGGATTGTCGAGCAGAAAGCTACTTTCTACTTACTGGCTATCCTACGAGGGTTCTTTCTTCGGAGAGTTATATCAAAGAACAAGAAGATCTAAGAAGATTTTAGCGAGCTCTTTCCGAGACGGTCCTCGAATGGAGAATTGTACTGCTTTAAAGAGTGTTCTTTAATCTTTATTTACCTCGATACGGTATAGAAAGGGGCCCCTATCTATTATTATATTACTTGTCGGGAGAAACACTCGCCGACCTCCTTGACAGGAGATTCAACCAATTGTGGTCGTTCTGCAGGGATTAAAAGCGGGGGTGCTCTCTTCGCGGCGGAAGGGGCGCTGCTAGAACAATGGTGCACTGTGCTTATGGAGGATCGTCCAACTGTCCCTGCCTCTTCTTCTCCTGAACTTTGCGTACGGAGTATACTTCATACACATCTCCTCTCCCCATCCCTTTCCTCCCTTCCAGAATTTTACTTTACAATTGCATCGCACCCCACCCCTCGTTTTATTCTCGTATCTGTCTGTATTCAACATAATTTCAGCAAGATGCGTCTCGCAAAGCCGGCTCAGTTCGCCGTCTTCGGTGGTGCGGCGGTCTTTCTCATCCTCTTATTCGCACAGATCAGCTCGAACAAACCGCTGGGAGATTGGGTTCCTCAGTCGGCGAAGGAATTCTCCAACAGCATTAAGGGTTCGCTCGCGAGAGGCAACATCAAGACGATGATGGAGACGAGCGAGAAGCTGTGGCAGAAGACGGTTGACCAGCGACATGCTTTCCGCGCGAAGTTCCCAGACATGGATTTGTACGTTTTCCAGATCATCGCTCTCATGAATCCAGTCGACATTCTGCTGCGTCCGAGTTGCCCGAGGTAGAGACTAATTTCGTGATAGCTTCCCAGCCGTCAACGGACCAACTTATTTCACCTATCTCGCATCCATCTGGGATTTGGTTCCAGCAAGGTATGTTTGTCCCTGATTGTTCACGATGTCATCATTGGCAAGACACGCGCTTCAAGCGTGTATCCCCGCAGACACTAGGAGCTGGGGCTAACAGCCCACTAGCTACAACTGCCCCTGGGAGGTTGAGCGTATTGGTCGCATGGGTGATGGCGGAAAGTGGGTTTGCGGTATGAGCAGGTATGAGAAGAGCAGCAGACCTTGCATTCTATACTCTTTCGGTGTTCAAAATGAGTCTACCTTTGGTACGAGATCCCAGCCCAGAGCGACTACATCATGGAGCTTTGCTGACCTATCTATCGTCTTTTAGAGCAAGAAATGCTCGAACGTACCAACTGCGAGATCTGGGGCTATGATTTCAGCGTCGAGGGTTGGGGACCTCAAATCCAGCCCGATGTCCGCTCACGCACGCACTTCATGAAGGCAGCCATCTCCTCCGACACCGACATAAACTCTGATCCCCCAGCCTACTCCATCCAGGACTTGATGTCACAAAATGGCCACGACTACATTGACATCCTCAAGATCGATATTGAATATGCAGAGTTCAATGCCCTCAGCTCCCTCAACAAGCATACCCAGGGGCTCGAAATCGAGATGCCTATCGGACAGATGTTGATCGAGTTGCATCTATTCAACTACCAGCAGATCACGACTCCGATCTTCTTGGACTGGTGGGAGAGCATGGAATACCGTGGTATGCGTCCTGCGTGGACGGAGCCAAATCTGTTGGCCGTCAGTGTCCATCTGGAAGACGGCATGCCGAGACTTGCAGAGGTTCGTGACGAAACCCCTGATGACCAAAATTCCGGTCGCAAAGGCTAACAAGCACTAGTATACCATGGTTAACGTCCAAGATCCCAAGAACATTCTCTGGAAGTAGAAAAACTTCGTTCGGGGTTTGCCTAGCCGAGAGGTAGGTGAATGTTCGTGTTGTACAATATTCTTGAACAGCCGAGTTTGGCACACTTAGGATACGAGGCGTTTGGATATGCGATACATGGTTCGGAGGTTCGGGGCTGAATCAGAGCTCTTTGGTATGTCCCCAGGTTCATAGATATGAACCTTGAGACGGTTAAAATTCTATTTGCCGTAACAAAATTAATAGGTTCTATGTTACATCCATTGTGTTGCGGTGATATGACCCTCAACCTTGTGTATTGTGCCAAGATTGAGCATCCCTACAGAACGACAACAATAGCGTCGCAGGGAGTGCCGTGAGGATCGCTCAGAGGAAGTCATGAAAAGGAAAGGAACTGGGAAGGCTTGAGGGGAAGAAGGCAGACTAACCAGAGCAGCTTCAGAACTAGTCGGTGCACAAAGGACCCTTCAACTACCTGGTTACTCCATGGCAAATTGGTCAGAGGCTCGAAGCAAAGAGCATCTCTAGACTAGCAGCCAGTAAAATCGAATACCGGCAAAACTAAAGCGAGGCAATCACAATGCATCATTTGTCCCCACCGAGCGCGCTGAGTTCCCCCGAGGCTCGTCGATCGCTGGACTTAGAAGTCGACGGGAAAGAGGGGTCCCTCTCGCTTCCTGCGGGGGTGGAGAAGGGATGTCCATGTACAGGGAAACCTAGGGGAATCAGAACGAGGTCTTGTTATTGCTTTTCCGCTTCTGATGTTCTTGTAGAGGCTTTTGCGAAGAGGTATTCGTTGGTTTCTGGACATCTGACGCCTTTTCCACGGGCACTTAATCGTCATGGAGCTGCGTGGGCCACTTTTGGTGGGGAGGGAGCGTAGAGAGAGGATATTCGAGGTGGTCCCCTTCATTTGAGATGCTCGGATTTCCACCGAAAGCAAAATAGATAGGTGTAACAAGGTGTACCGATAGAACTAGTGATGACTGGTTGTCAACGATAGCTCAGTGGCTAACCGTAAATGTTGGGTAGGAGCAGAGATGCTTGTTCGCTTTAGAATGTTGACAGTTCCAAGGCTTTCACTGCTGAGGGGTCAAAGCCTTGTAACGAGGGAAGTTGATGATCGTAAAGAGGGCGTGTCCATTGTCAAGCAATGCTATTTGGATTCGGGTATACAGACCTGGCGCCTTTGGATGATTCTATGCTCCGGTGGGCGTGTGTTGAACAAGACGCCTGTCGACAATCGAGAGCACCTCGAAGTGTTCGCATCATCACTCATCCGACCTAAACCTTCATCCTCAAGACCGTCCGTCCACTTCCACTCATCATCCCAGAGAACGAGAAAGGCCGCCATCAACCGTGCGAATACGCGTGTAGGACTCCGTTGCCCAAACACCTTGCTTGACCAAGTCTCTGGGCCTCGGAAATTGCAAAACACACATCAAACCACGTTGATTCCTCGACGTCGAATCCCTCGGCACCAGACATCTGCTATGCGTACTTGACATTGTCCCAGTTTGGAAGTGAAAGAGACAATATCATCGATTCATTTTGTACGGTTCCCAACTTTGGACCTAGTGGGTCGTGCATTGGAGATTGCCCGTCGTAAATTGCTCTTAAATGTCGGCACTGCATGGTCAATTTAAACCTCACATGCAAAACTCAGTGCCCTGCTTGACTTGGCATCTCGTGATCTCGTCCTCGAATTCATTTATGTAGATTTTGTCGGAGGTTCTGGCTAATCGAAAATTGGGCCTGGAGTCCACTCGTCGACATCGGGAACCCGTTCCCGTTCAGAACAGCGGAGATGGCAACTCCACCTCATAGGGAGAGGGCCCATAAGGGGCCGGCCGAGCTGTATGGGATATGCTCCGTAGGGCTCGACATTCGCAATGTGTGGGATCGGAGGCGGATGAAGAGGCGATCATGATTTTCAACTCGGCACTCTTCCGGGATTTCTGGATTTCTGGGAGCGCTGGGACGCAGTTCACTTGAACAAGGCCTCGGTATAGAACCGGTAATGTAACGAGTAAGCGTAACCTTAGATGTTGGTTGAGGTGGAGGTGGAGGTGGAGGCGGATTGACTGCCTTTTCTTTTTCTAGACGTATTGAATTGGTTAATCAAGACCTCCTCCAGGACTTACGATGTGCATGAGGTCGGCCACGTAGGGCCGATAACGATGATACCATCATACCAATACTTAGTTACCTCCCTCTTCCGGGAATCGATCCAGCTGTGAAGACTCTGGAGTGCGGGACGGAGTAGGCACACGTGCGTCCACAACACAGCACTTGGACCGTGGCCTGTGAACATTGATCACCGCATAGAAAAGGCTCATGCCGTGCCATCGAATACCCCGTAGACGTTGAGCGGTGTCCCAAAAGAAGGTCATTCTCCTGGCCCTGGAAGCATATTAACCTTTCGAGTTACGAAGGTAGGCGAGTTCTAGACAAGCTTGCAGCAAGCGACCGACTGCAGCGACCAGGAGTTTGCGGGGAAAGTGTTTCACGTGGCTGCCAGCAATTTAACATTTATGGAGGTAATATATTCCTGATCCAAACGCCCTTGCTCTCGAGCACGTTGCATATCCTGGACAGGCACGAACCGTGCTCTGAATGAGGCGTGGGTTGCGAGGTTTCCAACGGGTTGCCGGCCCCGAGGCTGGCATCACTTCGCGGTCTGGTCTTCGTACGGAGGTTCCGAAATCTGATGATTCAGCATTCCCTGGAGGTCGGAATATTAACGAGTTGAGGACGTATAGGGCTTGACCAAGACGTCATTTGGGATTTTGATGTTCGACCTGAGGTTCGGCTCAAAACGAGGAATATGGGACGTCAACCCTCGAGATCCAGGTCACGCTTAAATTTAGGAGGTCGTCAGGTCGCCATCCGTGAGAGACTGGAAGTCTCGGTCTCGACAAGCTCGGGAAGTGGGCGGGTAACTGGAGATCTTTTGAGGCCTGACGCCTGGAAGACACTTGCTGGATGTTCGTCACAAAAAACCATTGTGGTGGCTGCTGAGGTTGTTGGGTTATTCGCGCGCCAATAGGGTTCGGAGTCTCTGGCTCGCTTCAACGTGTAAGCGAAGTATCAGTATCAGTCCTATCCCTCTTCCGTGCCAGAGATCTGAACTTCGTATGTCCCAAAGAAAACGATAATGTAGATTTCAACCGCCACAACCAGATTCTGAGGTCCGAACTCCTTATGCCGCTTTCCTCGTTGGCCACCACGTATGGAGTAAAAAGGAGGGACCCTATTCTCGGAACGTCGAATCATCATCGCACGAAACAGGACTCGGCACAACACACAGTCTCTTCTTCCCCTCCCGTGTTCTTGCAACTTGCATCTTGCAAGGCTGGCCGTTGAACAAGTGAATTGAAGTTTCCCAGATGGTCCACGGATCCACCTATCCACACTCACATCCTCTCAGGGGCTCTCGAATCTCGGATTGGCCCGACAAGAATGATGGATTTGCCTCTGATCCCGGCACCCGTCTGCTCCCAATTCTTCGTGATCCATGGCTCGGGGACTCGTCTGATAATGGAGTGGCATTCCGTCAGTCTCCACAAACGCAGTCACGCAGCCACGCAGCTCATCATTTCATGAGAGGACTAGGTTGGTAGGTTGGCTGAACCTCTGCCCTCATGGTTTCTCGAGACTCAAGAGTCGACTCCTCGAGACTCGTCATCTTCTAGAGAGTCGGTCCGCCTTCCTATCACCGGGTTCTCCTTTTCAGCGGTTCGCCAGCTCGGGGAACAATTTGGTTCTGGTATATATCAGTTCGCTTCGCCCCAGCTCACCCGTAACGAGGCACCCCTTTATTAGTTCGATTCTCGAATTCTCGAGCTCTCGAGCTTCCCACTTAAGGTTACTGTACCTCCGTACGGACAAGCAAGAGGCACTCGCCTCACACTTACATCACTAACACTTGGGTGGCGGCGACAAAGGCACTAATGAAACTGGCTTGCGCTCAGTCAGCCATTAGCAGCACTCGCGCTCAGAGCCAAATCCGATTGCGGTCTATCAGCATTTCCCAGGATCGTTCAGATCTGGCTCAGACTGGCTCGACTGGCTCGACTGGCTGTCGACTTATTACCTATCTTTGGAGCCGAAGGACAGGCGAGGCAGGCAAAGGGACGACCATTCGGCGCGCCAGGGTCCGATCATCACAGCTTCAGCACTGCCATTGGCGACTCACACGAGCTTCCACCTCCCACTTCGGCCCCCCCCCCAAATTCGAACTTTATATTCCCGCGAGCAGGGACCGGCTCGGCCTGTTGTTGCTTGCAGCACTCCGTACTCTGCTATAATCATACCAGCTAAGAGTCCTGTACCAGCTCGACTTCATATTATCCAAAGACGAACAGTGTCTTCGAGGGTCTCCTCAACTTCTTGATTCTCGAGCGCAAACACTCAACGACGTGATGGTCTGCGCCTTGCGCTAGGAATGCCCTTGATGATGTAACGATTCTTCCGACCATTGGTTTACTGATTCTGCCTTTCTGCGACCTTTCCATCCCAGTACTCCCAAGATTATGATGTCTGCTAGGCCCCAGGTCGGGATAGAACGACTGCCCGCCCGCCGAATGAGCAACGAGCCACGAGAATCAATGAATTGCAAATCGTGTCGCAAGCGGAAGGTCGGGAAACTCCTAAAACAATCACAGCCAAGATCTCACAACATTTCAGATAAAATGCAATCGATTGCGACCAACATGCGAAGCTTGTCAAGTTTTTCAGTGTCCATGTATATATGGTGCGCGTCATCCTGAAGGACATGGATGTGAGGTGCTGACCGATGCTTAGACGCGGTACCGAAGAAACGAGGCCCCAAGACAGATGTCCTAGAAGCATTATTGAAGCGAGTTGACGGGCTGGAAAAGAAACTGAAGGACGAAAAGAATTCAAATTCGCCGACAAGTGAGGAGAACTCGGGCGCAGAAAAACAAAACGCAGGACACGACACGAAGCTCCAAGTCGATACAACGAACGTAGGGAACGAGACGGCAGTGTATTCACCGGACCCAGTGAGGTCAGTCAAGCACAGCTAGGCAAAAAAGCAGAAACTGATGAATTGGCACATAGCGAGACTTCGCCGGCTGGACAACAAGATCTTCTTCTCGATACATATTTTACCCGATGCCACGGGAAACCATATTTTATACTTGATGAAACGACCGCACGACAACGAATACAACTGGGGCTTATACCGGCGCAACTATTGTCTGCGATCCACGCTGTGAGCGCGAGGTGGGAGGATGAAAATGAAAATGCAAAAGTGCGCGGGTTACTGACAAAACTGCAGATATACACCGCACCCAAATGGCTACCATGCCGCAATCCGCTCAAGCGAAGACTATGCATTGCGCGCAAGAGCGGAGCTCGATATTGATGACCCCTCGATTGACAACCTGCAAACCTTGTTGTTATTGTCGATGACATTTGCAGCAGCGGGCAAAGGGAAGAAAGGATATATGATGCTAGGTGCGTAATGCTTCCAAATTAAATGACCACGTATTGATCCGCGAGCAGTTAGCGGCATGGGCATGGCTGTGGCACTTGAACTTCATCGTGAGTTTGACGCGAAATGTGGATTCACGCCTGTCGAAAAAGAAATGCGCCGGAGATTATTCTGGGCGTGTTATGTGATGGATCGCTTCACCGCGAGTGGCTCAAAACGTCCCTCCCTTCTAGCCGATAAGTCAATACTCGTTAAACTTCCCACGTGGTCTCCGGGTCCTAGCAATATCTCGATAGAAGGAGAATACTTTCAGAATGGTTCAAATCTGCAGTATCATGGAGGGACTGGAAAGAAATGCCAAGGCAGCAGTGGAATGTTGATTGACATAGTTCGAATACTTGGAATTACCAATCGATATCTGGCAGCTGGGGGAGTCAAGGGCGACAGTCATTTCCCCTGGCATTCATTATCCAATATCTCCAAAATACGACAAGAGTTAGATGTTTGGGCCTCGGGAACCCAAGAAGTTTTCTCATCTGTCGATAACCTATTCGGCCAACCCGACAGCACGACACTCGTTCTCAGCAAGCTCGTATACCACTTGATACACTGTCTGATATATAGGCCCTTTCTTCCCATTGATTTGGCGGAACTTGCTGGAACTGGGCAGCACCAATCATGGCAAATTGAAGCCACAAATCTCTGCTTTCTACATGCTAACGCGATAGCAGAGTTAGTTGAACTAGGTAAGAGTGTGAACACAAGCCGTGAATTGCGGCCTATCTCACACAATCCAGGGAAACAATCGCCTTCGGTTGAATGGCTAGCTTTTGTGGGATATTGTATCTCCACGGCGGGAACAGTTCATGTGCATGGATCTCACTATAGAGGTAGTTTCAAAGGTGAAGTATATTCTGCTTCTGCTGATTTCCTATCACGGGAGATGCAACAACTCTCAGAACTTCGATATGCCTGGTCATCTGCTCAACACCAGCGAGAGACATTGCAAACGATATATAGTTGTCATTCTGAGTTAGTCAACTCATTAGCAAGCGACTCATTACGATACAGTCCGGTATTCCATTTGGAGGACTTCTTTAATAGATACAGTGAGCTTGGACCGTCCTTTGACGGAGCACATATTTCGTTCTCTGATATTCTGGTTGATTCAAACCAAGAGACTTATAAAGGGCATGGACTCTATGAACCCCGGACGAACCAAGGACCTGTTGCTGAATCTTCTTCAGCTATTTCGAGGCCACAGCCGAAACGAAAGTCTTCGTCCATCGCGGCACGCAAGAAGCATCTCGATCTCAAAATCGCCCATCGCAATTCACATCCGGAGGGACCGTTCATGTCCCCTACAGCAATAGTCCCGAGTTCCTCGATTCTTGGGAATAGCTCGGAAATTCCTCCCCCAAGACCGCAATCGATGCACGACCACTCACCTATATCTACGTTTAGTAACAATCCAGCGATGACACCGCATCTATCGCGTGCCCCGTTTTCACCACCTTATTCGTATAGTTCATTAAATTCACCAGAGAACTACGACCCGATGTTTGGGATGCCCCAGATGGGCTTTGGGTATGGAAGCGGGATGGGTTCAGCCAATGCCAACGAAGGCATGACACCAGGAGCTAGAAGTACAGGAGAAAGCACCGAAACCGCAGGAACAGAAGAGAAAGATCCCTTCCTCACCTTACTAGAGCAATTAGCGGAAAATGAACATAGTAGGGGCGGGCCGAGCGAGCTTGATTTCTTTCTGGGGGGAGGAACTGGTTAACAAAAGGACTCGGAGGTCTATCTGCTGCTATTACATGGCATTTCGGGATTTTGTGGCTGCGAACTTTAAAGCAAAGGCCAAAGGCGTTTGCTCTCGCGGCTTTTGTGCATCGGGATTTGAGCGACGGCATAGATACAAGCGGGGCTTGCCAAAGGCTGGACGAGCATTTCAGCACTCGAATTGACATTTCTCCTCAGTGGCGGTGTTTTGATGTTGTCTGTTCAGCGTGGCGTTGAGGCTTTCGACACGGCAAATGGCACTGAATCGTCCAACGAACTGACCCTCTCAGCCTCTACACGAGGCTCGCAATATACTTTGCGCCAGCAAGTGCTAGGGGTAGTTATGTGAATCATCGGTATCGCATGCGGGCCTGTTTCTTTACTTGATAGGGAAAGTTCTTTGTCCACTGTCAGCCTTTCGCACTTCACAGCCACGCCTAGAACTGCTGACATGGCTGTTTCTTGGTCGTAAGAAATGTCCTAAATTCCGTAGGACTGATTAGCCTGTCGGATTCTCCGCAGCCACAAAGTCATAGTCTCATTCGACGATCTTTCCTCCTATCTACTCTCCAAGTTCATCTTTTTCCGATATTTCTCAAGTCAATTGATTCTTAATTCATTTAGTCTATAGGGCAATCTCGGCCTTTCAGGAGCTCATCTTCACAATGGCAACAGTAATGAGCGAATCTCTTCAAATACTCCAACAGCAGCTCTCCCCGCAAGCATCGATCAGCAAATCCACAGATCCGTTGTTCAATACTCAGAGGTGGTCAGAATGTAACTCGGCAACACCAGGTGCAATTGTGAACGTTGCTAGCGAGGATGATATCTCGAATACTGTAAGCGTATCCCTAAGTTCTATACAAACTTGCGACATCTCAAATTATCAGAGGGGAAGTAGAAATTCTGGCACTTCTAGATTTTAAGCAAGTTCTACAAGTCTAAAACCATAGTGTCCTATCGTGTAGAGAAGAATCTGAGATTTCCTCATGCTCTGTCCCTCATTTCTTGTGGATTTTCGCCGAGTCACAAGATTCCTCAAATCATCATCCAAATATTCTCTACTAGAAGCATACTCAGTAACATCTAACACAAATCTCACAGGTGAAATGGGCAAACACCAACAACATCCCCTTCCTCGCTCAATCTGGTGGTCATGGTCTTTACAAAGGCCTCTCGACCCTCGGAGCAAACGGGATTCTTATCAACCTCCGCGCCCTCAACACCGTGAAAGTCGACGCTACAGCAGGCACAGCGACAATTGGAGGGGGCACCCTCACCCACGAAGCTATTGACGCAGCCCAAGCAGCGGGTACGCATATCGTGACTGGAGTCTGCAACACCGTTGGCGTTGTAGGCGCTCTAGTTGGTGGTGGGCTGGGATATCTGCTGTCTGTGTATGGGATGGGATTGGACAATATGATCAGCTGTCGACTTGTCACGGCCACTGGTGAAGTCATCGAGGTGAGCGCAGAAAGCAATGAGGAGTTATGGTGGGGAATCCGTGGTGCCGGGCATAATTTTGGAATCGTTAGCCAGCTCGTTGTCAAGGCACATCCGTGGATCAATAGAGGCGTGCATTGGAAAGGGATGTTGGGGTTTGCGGGTGGTGAGAGTGATGTTGAGAGAGTCGTCACGGCGATTCAGGAGATGGGGGTTGGCAAGAATATGGGGCTTAGTATCCTTATTGCGAGATTGCCGCCTATGATGGGGGTAAGTTCTGAAGGTGTTTCTTGCTTGATGGCAATGCTAATACAAGAGACAGCCAATGCTTGTCGTCTTCCCCTACTACGTCGGCCCCGAAGCTGAAGCAAAGGTGGCCTACGCTAAACTCCTCGAACTCAATCCTATGATTAACCGATGCGGGGAAATCCCATACGACAAGGTCAACAAAGGACATGATCCTGCTTGCCTGAAGGGCAGACGTAAACCGACTTTCGGCATCGCAGTCAGGACTTTAGATGTTGAGAAGATGAAGGCTGCGTGGAGGGAATGGGAGGCTTTCACGACCGCAAATCCAGAAGCAATGGGAAGTACTATCATTGTTGAGTGTTTTGATACACGGAAGACGAGGGAAATTGATCCAATGGAGACGGCGTATTCATGGCGGGAGGAGGATTTCCATATGTCAGTCTCTGCTACCGTATCCCGAGGTGGCTCGGAAACAAATCATCGCTAACCGCAAAACAGGTTGTTCGTCCCCATGCATACGGATCCAGGTTTCGACACAACCGCCTTATCTTTCGGACGCAAGCTACGGGACTCATTCAAGACGGAGGGAAAGGCTGCGGTGTATGTCAACTTTGCCCATGGGGACGAAGATCTAGGCGAGATTTATGGCTCGGAAGAGAGGCTTGCGAAGTTGAGGGACTTGAAGAAGACTTGGGATCCGGAGGGAAGATTCTCATTCTACAACCCTATTCCAGTTTAGCGACTTTGATGGCGATATAAAAATGTTAATGTGAAAGTGTGCGTCACGCCTATACCTATATCCAGCTTGAGCCTTGTGTTCTAGCTTAATATTCTAATGGGGACGTGGATGTATTCCTTCTCTTATTATCTTTAGGACGTTTAAGTCGGGTGCCTCAAAACGCCAAGGACAATTGAGTGGGTTATACTGTGATGTACAGGAGAATGGATATGTCGAAGGCCTAGACGTAGGTCAGAGATGCAAACAAAGCATGTTTAGGAAATGGGAGTTCAGATCTCCGTGTCCAATTCGTTGGTACGAACACGTTCGATAATCTAGTCCGCGCCTCCGCATGCGAGGATCGGAGGATTTATCCGTCTTGTGTCGTCGAGAAATGAAGTCCTTGATTGTCCCATGTTTTAAGAACAATGAACTCGATTATGCTTAAAAGTTTAGAGGATTGGACTTAAATGCTTGTTCTAAGAAGGATAAGAGAATGACCCATGCTCTGCTTCCTTAGGGCTTAGATCAGAGGGCTTCTAGGATCTGGGTGGACGGCGACTTTTGCCTGGCGATCTTACTTACGAAGAACCTAAGCCTGATCCTCCAACGGTGTGGAATTCAGACAATGTCTGCAGTCATAAGGGCATTGATATACTATATCTCAACAGATACCCCTCCAATCTATCTCTCATCGTCTCAAAAACATCTGGTGCTTAAGTCATTGGGATATCATAAATTTGCTATTTTGACGCCTCGCTTCGACCTCCTAAACAATGTGACAATATCCTTCCCACCGACACACGAGAAGCATGCGAGAAGAGGCCTTCACCAGCGTATGACCGAGACGCCCGTGATATGTCTGCGAAACAAGTCGACTATTGTGGACACTTAGTCTCAGCGTGTGTTCCTGATTTTGGTACACGCATGGGTCTCCCCATGCCTCCGGTAATACAAGTTTCCTAAGGACCTGTTTTGAAATAAGATCAATGCTTCCTTTTCTTCTTTGGTGCCTCTTCTTCGTCATCGAGCCCGCCATCCCGGTCCTTGCGTTTCGCCTTCTTCTCGAGTTCATCCCAATCCTCGCCCTCGCTCTCTCCATCATCACTTCCGGCGCTACCTTCATCGTCTGAAGCATTACTATCAAACTCGCTGTCCTCGTTACTCGATTCGTCAGATGCATTTGCCTCTGACGATGATATTTCGAAGGCACTTTCCTCTGACTCAGGGTCATCGTCCTCGGCATCGGTCTCGTTCGACAAGAATCCCCATCCACCATCTTCGAAGAAGGCATGTGGATCCGCCACGACGGTCTTCATGATGGTTGGCCAGTTCAAGTTGAGGGGACCATCGGTAAATGGGATATTGACAGAGTCAAGCCACTCCTTGACATTCTCCAATGACTCCACGGGAATAGTGTTGATGTGCGCGGGCGTTCTCGTAAAGTCCTTGAAGATGAAGACCATATCGAAATTCTTGAGTCCGAACTGCACACGCTCCAAATGAGCAACTTCAATATCCTCAAGCGTAATCACCATAAACGGAGGCTCTGTCAACTGGACGAGACAATCCGTTGATGGCTGACAGAAAACATTGGAACGATTGGGAACACCATTGAAGCCGAGCTCGCGGAAAGGAACATCAACATCAACGTTTTCGCTTCGTCCACCTTCGGCAACCTTCTCAGCGAAAGCTTTGAACTGTCGATCGAGATCTGCGCGTCGTCTTCTCTCCTCCTGTTCAGCTTCAAACTCTTCCTCATCGCCATATCTGTATTTCCTCTTTCTATTTCCAGTTTCATCAAATTGGATGTCCGTTGCTTCACGGTAGAACTGGACGTCCTTAGTCTTCTTTTTGCCAATTAAGATGGGGTCCTTGAGGTGGACGTGGATAATGACGATTAGCTCGTGTTGGCAAGGCTGGAAGAAAAGATGCTTGACGTTGCTGAACAGAATGTCGACTCGTTGTTGTTGTTGCACCACTGATTGGTAGCGTAAACCGTTCTGGTGAATTTCTACTTTTCCGGCTATACGTTTTCCATCCATGGCTGGACGAATGAACACGTTGTCCATGAAAGCAGGGCGCCGATCTATAAATGGTAAGCATGGTCCAGGTCACAAGACACTTCTTGCTAATCTTACTTCTGATCTCGACAAGCTTGTCCTGCTCTACAACATCCTCCAATTCCTTCTTTTCTTGCTCTTTCTTCACTGCCTCTTTCTTCATGTTGCTGATTTCGTTCGCGATATTCTGGAATCGATCGCCTTCGTGCGATCGGAAAGTGAGACTCCGAACGAAGTGAGCTGTGGCATCTTCGAATGGTTGGTCATCCTTCCTGCCGACACCTTGACCTGGGGATAAAAAGTTGATTCGGAGGTATGAGAAATCACCCTCGTCGCTCTTGCTTGCGTTCTTGATAGTCTGAATATGGAATGGCACCGGGCGTCCCATGATAGGAAGGACGATCGTCTGGTTGTGCTTATCCATGACAATAGCGAGGTCGCGAACACGTGGT
This sequence comes from Amylocarpus encephaloides, assembly GCA_019669835.1. Taxonomy (NCBI): domain Eukaryota; kingdom Fungi; phylum Ascomycota; class Leotiomycetes; order Helotiales; genus Amylocarpus; species Amylocarpus encephaloides. Next base: position 65,258 of record MU251541.1, read on the forward strand.
GGGAATTGGTTGTCGCGCTTGTAGGATTCGAATCGCTTGAACTTCTTCACGGCTGAGCCATTCTGATTTCCCGTAACTTCTGCGAAGCGCTTTAGTCCCTCTTCTTGCTTTTTTAGAGCCAGTTCCTTCTGATGCTCGCGGCGTCGGTGCTCAGCACCTTCGTCTGCCTGTGTAGTTCGTTCGGCACGAAGCTTGCTCTTGGTAATGTTTTTCGTCGCCACAGCACCAATTGTTGAATCCTTTTTAGATTTTTTCGGTGTTGGTTGGGCTTCCTCGTCGTCCTTGAAGAAGAATGAAGTAGCATCTAAATCAGATGGCGCATCTCCAGTGAAGATAACAGGGTCGCTCGAGCTGACTCGGATAGTGTCTGAGAGGACTAAAGAATAGGTCTTACTTTTCTTGTCCTGAGGATTTGGGTTTTCGATGTCGTTGAAACCTGTCGTAATGCACAAAGTCATGCCATCCTTCAAGATTCGAGAGCTTTTGGCGTTCAATATCAAGGTCGAATCCCTCATTTCAATACCAATTCCCGCACCAACGTTTTTCAGGAAATTCTTCTCCAACTCGGGCTTCTTGCTTTTGACTAGCCCGATAGCCTTTGCGTAGATATCCTTGACGTTGGCCCCATCTCGAACTTCCTTCATAACGAGGTTGTGTATCTGGAGCAGTAACTTATAAGCGCTCTCCTGCGACTTATTTGGATCTACCAAGTATGTCCGGGCAATCAATGAGCAATACTGTTTATATCGCATGCCCAGTGAGGCGAGGATAACTCCGGCGTGTAGAATTTCGTCGTCGACTCGAGCCGTCATCTTAAGGTCAAATTTGCCGCCGCTTTGTACAATCGGCCCATGTGTCCAATCTAACTGTGTAGGATCGAGATCGGATGGCATCTTTCCTTTGCCAGGAAGCTCAACTGATTTCCACCACTTCGTATCATCTAGCTTGCTGTCGATTTTGTTCGCCAAAGTGCTGTGTTTGACCTTCTTTTCCTCATCCAACACGTTCGACATCTCCTCGACGAAATATGGGTTCATGAGAGCCACGCAAGCTTTGGAAGCAGATCGCATAGCCCGCTGAAGGACGATTAGTGAAAGCTTTGTGAATCGGACCGTGGACATACCAGCTCGCTCTCCTCTTTCACTGCTAGGGCAGCTTGGGACAAGGCAGGTCCGATCTCAACTTCTTCAACATCTTTAGAGATGGAGCCGTACGACTTCTTCCACTCCTCGATGAAGGGCCCACGAGAGATATCTTTGGTAATGACACCTAGCTTCTTCTAAAAGCACAAATACTGTCAGCCTTGTCTAGATGGGAGCGGAGTTTTGACGATGACTCACTCCTGCAGACTTGATCTGCTTCGTGATCTTCGTGAAGAGCTTTTCGTTCTCCTCGCCGTTTTTGCCCCGTACTAGAACCTCAAGTGGAATCTTCCCACCTTTAAGAGGTTCTAAATGCGCAGCTGCTAAACATTAGTTTTGCAGGTCTATGCCGTCCGCACATGGATATATACCTTTCTTCGCCGTTGTGACAATGGTCATTCCATCGATAGTGAACAGGAACAGCGTAGCAGGAAACTCATAACCAAGCAGCCAGAACTAACACAACAGTCAGTAAACCTATCGCAATCCTCCCACCTATATTGTATTCATAGTGTCTTCGTATTTCTGAAGAGGATATACGAACGTGAACTGCATTGTTCTTCTGAAATTGAGCTGTTTCCTCCGACTTGCCCAGCAGCACCAAGATCGAAGAAACGCCTCCAAAGACCGCGTCACCGCCGCGCTTGTCAGCTTTCCATGCTGATATGAATGAAGACAAACGCTCCTGGAACAAAGCCTTGTCGATTTTGATCTCTGCCATGTTATGCGCTCGATGTTGTTGATGGCAGAGACGCCGTTTCGTAGGTTTGAAGGAGGAAATGGAGTTGGAGTACGCGATGCGATTCTCGCGATTCGTAAATTAAGTGCGCTTCTAGTATCTGCGAGCACCGTACTTGTTAGCCCCACTTTTAAAGTCGATGACTCAAGCCGAATGGAACTTCTTAACCCCGAACCAACTCAACCTGCTTAAGAAATGCCACCTTTGCTCAAACTTAACTTAGCTTCCAACCTGAAATAATTGATACGAAGTCAGCTCTTTGGTCTGAATTAATCGGAAAACATACTCGTGGCGACTTTCCGGGTTCGGCTCGACGCAACAAATCCAGGAAGCTCAAGTGCTCCCCCTCCGTCTTATATCGACGTGACGGTCTTTGCAATATTGCCAAAATCATAGAATGTGTATGAAAAGCTGGCGTTGAGGCAATGAGGTTAGATTGAGGGACGTGTCGAGAAATGACCCAGCCAAGGGAAGCCTCCTTCACTCTCGTTGTATCATGAGAAAACAGGGCCACTGAAGCGGGTCAGAAAGCTTACTGTTCAAGCGAACCGGAGCTGAATATCACGGAATACACATGACGATACCAATGAGGTTTTGGTGAAAAGTGAGGCACTAATCATAGACTTCAAATTGGGAAATATAATGATCGAGCATGACAATGCAAATGGCAGCACGTCCGACTGTTCTAGACACGACCTCGAACTAGTGGACAGCAATCTTGAACCCCCCTAGAGAGATCATACGGCTTTCGCTACCGCTTGGATTTGTGAAAACCTTAATCTCATAAGATAAGATTTTGTATATCCCAATTAGCACTTCCAAAGTCCTCTTTGAAGCGCTAACTCGCCCAAGAAAGAGCCTTCAGTCCATGTAAGAGCGTGTGTTAACCCTCTAGATACACCTAGGCACTTATCCACTAGTCCGAATACTGTGATATAATGTCCTATATAAAGAAAGAGTATATAAATCTTTCTTCTATCTTATCTAGAACATTAAAGCTTATTCTCCAGGAAATTTAAGTACATTCTAGCGGATTATCTTATTACATCTATGAGTATTACATATCAGTGTACGTTGATTTTTACCCTAGGATCTTAATTTAAAGCCGGGGTTGGGATGTGTTTCCCATCATTTTGTGTTCAAGCTTTCGAATTATATTCTGATAATTGTCCCTGTAGTTATTAGTCAATTATACTGACTACGGCAGAAGAATAGCTTTCATTATTTCCTCCTCGACAGGAGACCAACTTACAAAGTGCCTAGCGAACGAAATTTCCTAGCTAATTTATGGAAGAGTGTCGAGTAGAGTGCAGAGGAAGTTTTATAGCTCTAGTTGCTCGCAGGTTCTTGTTTTATACTTTCTACCTCCCTCCTACTCGCATGTTCCCTCCTTCTGTTTGTGGTATCAGCCACATTGACAACATACTCCCCTAACATTCGAATTATTTCCAACGACAACTTCAACACTTCACTATCGTTAATACCGTTATTTCTTTATTGCCAACATATATTTCGACACATCATCTTACCCACCTGGTTTCATTTAAGTATTGATCAATATCTGCGTCCCTTCACCTCGACATACACAATACGGCAGCTTCCATCTTACACCATCGAGGTCCTCAACAACGTCTCTTCATCGTTCTCCCATCCACGTCCCCAAATCTACGAAAAGAAACTTCCAGAGATATTCGAATCCAGACCACGACTGATCGTTCCCACTTCCAAATACAAGTTCTGGTAATTGTCTAATACTAGCACTGTATACTGAGACATTTTGAATGTTTGGCGACTTGTCCTCACTTTTGCCTCATGCTCATGCTACATAATATGGTCCAAGCTAAGCGTGAGAGAAATTTTATGTTATGCCAAGTATACAATAGCAAAACTCTAGTCCTGATAAGTTATTTTACTTCTTACTCCTCGACATTGAAGTGTAATGTGCTAACAAGCCCCTGAAAGTCTAGAGTAATCAAAGAGATTGGCATATGCAGAGTATTCTCCAAGTTCCACATGCCCGGTCACCATGCCCTTAAAATTTTATATAATAAGATTGTGCACTGAAAACCACATCCGGGCACTTTTCCGAAGGCTCCTCGATGTCTTATTTAGGATAAGAGAAATGTAAATTATTATCTAGGAGAATCGAGGAGTGGTGTGCTCACAATTTTGACCCCAGGTCCTGGGTGGATAAGGAGAGGCTAGTGAAGTAACTTGCCGGTCATATCATAGTAGCCTTTCAGGGGGGGGTTTGTTCGCACCAGTGGAATGATTGTCTTTCACTTAGTACACTAACAAACCAGCCACCCACTTACTTCCCGCCCTGGCGGTCTGCACGAAATGCTTCTCCAGTACCAGCGTCATACTAACACTACATCGTACTTGTACAGCACATCGTATCTATCTAGAACGGGGCTCAGCTCCCAATGTCCCAACTTTTCCCTCCCCTCCGCTACTGAGTACTTATAGCCAAACACTTCAATCTTCCCTATACCATGATCGTAGCTCCCACAACGCCAGCCCAAGATGGATGAGGAACCCCTTCTCCTCTACCACGTAGTACGCAATTCAGCACCGACTTCCCCGATCAAATCGAGCAACTACCGGTGGCAAAGTACGGTCTCCATTCGCAGCCACAACCTCGGTCTCCAAATCCACCCCCAGAATGTCCCAACGCTTATGGGGGCTCACAAACTCCTATCAACAGTTTAGGAAAATGGATTTTCAGTTTCTGGGATCTTCCGTGCCCGATGAGCTTGTGTATGTTCTATCCTTGAGTCTAAAGGCCCTTTGGTTGACACTCATATCTAGGTTGTGTTAGGAATAGATCTGAACAGCATGAAAAGTGTTGTATTCTCAGAAGTGGGTGGTCTTAGAGTACTGGTATATATGACCCCGCACTAGCTAATTAACCTACTCGAGCAGTCTCCATATGGCCAAGCCACGATATTTACTTGTTCCTGATAGGTTGTACAGGATGTTTCTGTCCCTGCTTAATAGCGTGACGTGTCTTGAAAAACACAACAGAAAATCCGGGTACTAGCTGCTATGGAGTAGTCGTACACTCACGTGCCACTTCAACTAGCCGAATCGCGCTTGGAACACCAAAAGTCGCGTCTGCCATTTCAAACCTCTTTCCTTTATAACATGAAAAT